>CANNZV010003119.1:81430-93439 GCA_947561585.1 Caprella mutica
GTCATACCGACCAAATCACAACCATCCCGCTCCATACGGGCAATTTCTGCGGCGCTTTCCAGTCTGGGGCCTTGCGTAGCGCCATAGACACCATGATCAATTAGCTTAACATCCGCCTGTTCACCGGCAGCTAGCAATGCCTGGCGTAATGCTTCGTTATAAGGCTGAGAGAAATCTATGTGAGTCACTGAAGTCCGGCCTTCCTCAAAGAATGTGTGCTCACGCCCGGAGGTATAATCAATAATCTGATCAGGCACGATAATTTGCTGTGGCGCCATTTTTTCAGTAATGCCGCCGACGGCAGCGACCGCAACAACCTTTCCGACACCCAAACTACGCAGTGCCCAGATATTGGCGCGATAATTTACTTTGTGAGGGGGAATATTATGCGCGTAACCATGACGTGCCAAAAATACGATGCGCTTACCGCCGAGTTTGCCATGCGTAAATTGCCCTGAAGGGGGCGCCATACGGTGTATGAACCACTTCACGGTGAATGATTTCCAAGCCTTCCATTTCAGTTAAGCCGGTTCCACCGATCACTGCAAATTCAATGTTACTCATCTTATTATCCTTTGTTCTGATGAAAGCACATTGTATAGCCTGAAGGGCAATCCGAGAATAGCGTGGCGTCAATAAGTAAGCGTTACCGTATCCTGATCCATGATCTCACTGATCAGATAAGTTGACCCTACCCGCTCCTGAATTTCCGGGATCATCATGTCAGGCAACAAATCTGCCGGAGCTGAGCATACTTTAATCGATGCTCCTGCTTCAACAGCCTCCTGCATGTAGTGATGTATGGTCTTTCCATTTTCACCCGCCAGAAACATTTCTACAGCAACACCAGGGCGGGCTAACTCAATATTGATGCCAGATAAAATCACTTCAGTTTCATACTGCATAGCTGCTGCAACAGACGCTTGAAAAAAAAGTGGCTTCAACCCTTCAGGTTCATTGTGGTAAGACCGGTGCAAAATAATGATCAGTTTGTTCGCCATTGCATTCCTTGCTTCTCATGGGTAACACAGCATGGATTGTAGCCGAAAAAAAGACTTCCATTAAAGTATCATTCAGGTTTAAGCAGGAAATGGGGTGTAATTTAAGCAAAAGAAAGATTCAAACGATGCACCATAGCCCCAAATAATATCAGGTTCGGGATTGCTCAAATGCAGTCCAGGCTGCTTCAAGCTTCTCAAAATTAAGCCTTCTTCACGTGCCGGGCCAAGAATCAACTGTTCAGTAGAGAGCAATTTCTCAATCGCAGCTTTCAGCGTTGGAATAACATCAGGCGGGATGACCAAAGCCCCATGACGGTCGGCGTGAATCAGATCACCTTCCTTTACCTTCATGCCACAAATATCAACGGGTGTACCGATTTCACGGACATGGACATACATGTGGCTTGGCCCAATCGACCTCGCGATGACGGGAAAATCTGCTTGTAAATCACCTAAATCCCGCATCAGGCTGTTGGTGACTGCGCCGGACAAGCCTAATCCTTTATGCACTGCGGTATGCACTTCACCCCACCAGGCCCCCACACAATCGGGGTAATCAACATCTTCAACCACCGCCACACCCGGACGCGGGCCGTCAGCCATCGATCGAAAATAATCCATACGGCGTTTTTTCACTGTTTCAGGTGAAACGTCAGGAGGATTAAGCGCTGCAATTTTGGCAGTACGGGCGAAACCGACCACTGCAGGGTCTTCGGGAGCAGAACACAGCATAGTCTCATGCATAAAATTGGCAAACCCTCGCTTACCCTGTGCGACTTCAATGGAGTTACAGACCGTAGGTGTGTCTACTTTTTTCAACAGTTCCAGTAAGTCAGCGGGAATCGCTTGTTCAGTTATTGCTTCAGCCATTTATTCAATGCCTCGTTAGTTAATTCGGGTTGTTCTAAAGTCGGTAAATGCCCTGCACCGGCGATAATTTCCAGTGTTGAGCCAGTAATCAGTGTATGCATTAACTGATGGCGTTCCGGCGGGCACAAGGTGTCATCCTCACCACACATAATGAGTGTCGGCACCTTCACCTCGCGCAATGTATCCTGCTGATCCCGTCGGTTCATAATGGCCAGTGACTGTTGTTCAAAGACCACCGGCCCCAATGACGCTGACATCGCCATGCATAAATCCAGGATTAAGCCTTGGCGTGGCCCATCACTTAGGTAATTCGGTTTCATTTCATCACGCATCACCTCACGTAATTTACCTGCCCTGACCTTGGCTATTTGTGGTGCACGACGCGCCCTAACTTCAGGCAACTCTGCTTTTGGATTGGTGTCGATTAAAGCTAAATGGGTGACACGCTCAGCTGCCTGACGCATGACTTCCATAGCCACAATACCCCCCATCGATAACCCGGCTAGTGCAAACTGCGGTGGTGCATTTGCTAATACTGCTTCAGCTAATTCGGGCATGGTAGCGTGCTGAGTTAAGGGAGCAAGTTGTATTGTTCGTTTACCAGAGAGTGCAGCGAGTTGCGGGCTGAATAAGCGGGCATCACACATCATTCCGGGCAATAGAACCAATGGAATCATGCTAAACACAAACCAATAAGTTGAAGTTGATCGAATCGGGCAGCAAGCACTGAATTTTCACCATTATTTTCGCTGGCAAGCCCTGGAGGAATTTGCCTGAGGTATAATAATACTGTTTATGCATACGAATGCAATGCCTTTGATCTTTACACGCGGTAAATGCTTTTTGGCTTTTAGGCCAGGAAAGTATATAAAAAGGGTAAGCTCGTATGTAAAAGTCATCAGGTATTTTACGACTCCATCCCTTAGCACCGTTGGATTGTATGACTGAAAACTTTTGTCATGCTATTTATCTAAATCATTTTGGAGATATTTATGTATCGTCCTCAATACCGCTTTACCACCACAGTCCTCATTTTCCTGCTATCTCTTTCATTTCAGGCGATTGCCGTAAGCAGTAAACCTACGTTAAAGAAAATACCTAAAGATCCAACATCAGATACAAAACTCACGTCAGAACAGCATGTGCGGTTGGATGCATTATTTGAAGACCTGGCCCGTAGCGAAAACAGAGATCAGGCTGATAAATTCATTGGCCGTATTTGGGCTATCTGGAAGACGCCTGATGACCCACAGTTACTGGCAATGATGAAAGCTGCCGAGTCTAACTTTGTAACCGGAAAGCGCAGCAGAGCCTTTGACATTCTTGATCATGCCACAGCCAGTTACCCCGGTTATAGCGAGATATGGAATCAACGTGCTACCTACTACTACTTTGAGGGTAAATACGAAGAATCACTGGCAGATATAGCCATTGTGCTGGAGTTGGAACCCCGCCACTTCGGTGCATTATCAGGAAAAATGGCCATTCTGATGCGTATGGATAAGTAAGACGAGGCGCGCACGATACTGATGGAAGCTCTGAAGATTAATCCGTTTATGGCGGAAAGAGCTATATTGTTGCCGAAGGGAGGGCCGAAAGCTAAAAAGCCTAAAGGGCAAGCGATTTAGGGAATCGTAACAACTACTCAGGTTTAATCAAGGAGGTCAACACGTGATCTTCCCATTGCCCATTTACATGCAGATACCTTTCAGCAAAGCCCTCTTTAACAAAGCCCAGGCTTTGCAACAGGTGCTCTGATCTTTTATTGATGGGCATATAGTTAGCCATGACCCGATTCAGGCCAATCGTATTAAAAGCATGGTCGATAGCATGCAGGCAGGTTTTCTTCATAACACCTTGCCCTTCACAATACTTTGCAACGGAATAACCCATAAAACATGCCTGGAAGGCACCACGTGTTATATGCGTCAACGAGCAGGTCGCCAATACTTCACCTGTGCTTGGATTGATCGAAACGAAGTAAGTAGCTGCTCCGGCTTTTTGCTCAGCTACTCTTTGCAAAAGACGTTTGCGCCATACCTTTAAACTGTGCTCCCGTTTTGGCTCCCAACGGCTAAGGTGTTCTGCATTTTTTTGGTAATATTCAGCAAGGGCGCTAGCATCTTTGGCACTGCACAGCCTGATTTCTATAGAACCATCGACCTTAGCATCGAGGCTGCCTGTTCTAGTGAGGAAGTTAAACGGATTGTGCATGGCTTCCCCGAAACTATATGACTAAACAATGCTGCTAAAATTTCTTCCATTAAAGTGGCAATCTAAGGCGATATGAGCGATATGAATCGTATCAGGCCCCAGATTAACCCAAGGCCTAATACTTTAATCTGACATTCTACATCATACCGAAGCCAGTTTTGCCCCTTCAGTAAGCGACGCCAGTTTCGCATAAGCAATATCAGGATCAACCGCACCAAAGCCAGCAAACGTACCAAATCCACAATCCGTTCCGGCAATCACCCGCTCAGCACCGGCAATATCGACAAAGCGCCGTATCCGCTCTGCTACCAACTCAGGGTGCTCAACAAAGTTCGTGGTGGTATCCAAAACACCCGGCACTAACACCTTATCATCAGGTATATCCGCTTTACGATCACGGAAAACTGTCCATTCATGCGCATGGCGCGGGTTTGAGGTTTCAAACAAGACATAACGCGCTTTAGTTTTCATCAGCGTGTCAAACACCTTACCCATACTAATGTCACAGACATGCGGGCCTTCATAGTTACCCCAACAGATATGTACTCGCACCTTGTCCTGCGGCACGTTTTCCAACGCATAATTCAGCGCCTCAACATGCATTTCGGCCACTTTGATGAATTCCGCATCCGTCAAATCCTGAAACAGCATGTGCCGTGACAAGGCCAGGTCAGGACAATCCAGTTGCAAATCTAAACCCGAAGCCACAATGGTTTCATACTCAGCTTTCATCACCTCTGACAAAGCTTCCAGGTATTTTTCCCGACTGGAGTAATACTGATTCTGTAAAAAGAGTGAGATAACACCTGGCGAAGCAGCATTCATAAAACCACGGCTCACACCGTGTTGTGCCATGCCTGCTTTAAGATTCGCAATATCAGCCAGTAAATCTTTATCACCTTTCGGTTTAATCTCACCGGTACACATAGGGCGTGAATACTGTGGCGTACCACCATCATCAGACAGCCGCTTCAGGAAACCTGGAAATAGCTTCAGGTCACCTGGTGCATTGCGCTCACTGTCGCCGCTGAAACCGGTATAACGATCCTTCACATAAGTGGCATAAGAGATTTTAGATGTCTCACCATCTGAAACTATATCGACACCTGCTGCGGCCTGGCGTCCAACAGTCTCTGCACAAGCCTCTGTCATACAGGCATCGAAAGCAGCCTGATCGTATTCCTGGCCATTTTCACGGGCAAAGATGAAATCGACGACTTCCTGTTTACGTGGTAGTGAACCGACGTGAGTGGTTAGTATTTTGCTCATAGTATTCTCCTGAAATCTAATTCCAATCCGTAGCCCCGGCTACATCATCCGTATTCCGAACCCGGAACAAACTCGCTTCCCCGGTCATTGCTGGTTTCAAACTCCGCTCCAGCTCAGGTGGCACCGCACACACATCGCCGGGCGCCAACACTGATCTACCGCCATCCCATTCCAGTTGCCAATGCCCACGCATCACCATTAATATTTCATGGCGTTCCGTGTTATAGCTTGAGAGTGGCGTGCGGTGGTTTACAAAATCAACACTAAAACCGGTTCGGTCACTAATAAGGCCGGTAGTACTGAGTGCATCCGCCGGTTCCTTAGCCGCCAAAGCCATCATGTCCTGATAACGCGCCACAAAACGCGGTACCAGGGCTGATACAGGCGCTTCATTGATAGCTGACAACTCATCCTCAGTCATTAATGGCATTGGCTTCACACCTTCGGGAAGGGTTTCACCTTGTTTGCTGTCATACAACTGTCCTGTTTCAGCAAGGATCAAGCCATGAGCAGCAGCATTTTCAATGACCTCAGGTGCCCAGATCACCCCACCACCAGCATCATCACCGCCTAACATCGCCATGATCATTCCATAATCCGTACCTATGTTTTCAAAGCCACGGAAAAGGTGAGTGGGAATATCGATTAAATCCCCTTCCTCCAATATCACTTCACCGGCATCGCCATGACGACCCCAGAAGAAACGCCAGCGGCCTTTAAGGACAAAAAACACTTCTGCGGTACGGTGGGTATGAAGGCTGTTAACACAATAAGGTGGCTGTCCGGCAGCACCGATATTAAAACCAGGTGTTTCTTTGATATGAACATGTTGATCAGGACTTTCAGAGACGCCACCACCGATGATAGTAAAGTTCTCTTTCTGATCACTGCCCGGTGTATGGGCGTCAATAAATGCAGTTTTACAGGGAATCAGATCACCGTAACGAACGATACGCTGCTCCATTTCCTCGGGTGTCATGCTGATATTCCCTCACCGGTTTGCAATAGAATCTGTTTCCAGATCGCAATCTCATCAATGATTGCAAATTCGCGGCGCAAGCCCCAGGGTCCAAACTCAGCGTGACAAATACCCATGACGTAAACATCCGTTCCGGTCGGCGTCCCAAAACGTCCCCAACCATCGTGCTTACCTTGTAATGACCAGCGTATCGCTGAGCGTGGTGACATCATGTCATCTTCACGTCCAATCTGATGCTCTATTGTAAATTTCGCCGAGGGGAAAGAGGCACGTAAGCCCATCCAGAATTCATCGACAGCAGGCCACGAATGACCGGTTTCGCCACCGGGGTATTCCACCTGACAAGCCCGGTCATATTCTCGCTCGACCGTCGCCATATCCGCATTCATCATGCCATTCAGAATGGCCGCATATTTCTCGCCCCATTCATTATCATTACCCCTACCGAGATAAGGGCCGGGCACATCAATCTCCGGCGTAAAGGGTTTTACACAATCATATGCCCCCCCTTCACGCTGGATTAAATCCGCAGCAAATGCTTTAGCTTCCCAACCCATTTGCTTAACAATGGCAGTCTGATCACGTATCAGCCATTCATCATTGATCTGATTATTAATAGCATGACAATCCGCAATGATCCGGTAAGTCAACTGCTTACCAGTCGCTTTGCCGTACATACCATCATGCGTATGGGTTGCTGTGGTGATAATGCGATGGGAAGACAACATGCCTGTCTCAGGTGTACCGGACCAGATCACATCCTCACCTAACAGAGTGCGGTTCGGGAATTCAGCCAATGTCGCCATGGTTGCGGCGATGACGCCCTGATTGCCCACGACCATCGAGCCAGGGGAACGCACCGGAATATCAGGCGAATAATAGTGATCCAGTGTCGCAATACCGCGCTCTTCCCAAATCTCTTTAGTAATCCCGATAATGTAATCAGGGAAATCTTTCCATTTTGGATCGAAACCTTTCATGCTCATCCTGCCGTCCACCCACCATCAATTAATAAGGAAGTCCCGGTGACGAGTGACGAGGCATCCGACGCCAAAAACACCGCCGCACCCATCACATCTTCAATCTCACCCACCCGACCCAGCTTTATTTTCGATTCCACCCAAGCCAGTTTTTCAGGATCTTCCAGTGTCACCGCCGCTAAGGGAGTACGAATAAACGTCGGGCAAATCGTATTGACCCGAATCTGATCCGCCGCCCATTCAATTGCCATGGATTTAGTCATACCTTCAATGGCGTGTTTGCTGGCCGCATACACCGCACGATCGATACCGCCAACATGTGCCATCTGGCTGGAGATATTAATAATACTCCCGCCCTTACCTGCCGCTTTCATGCCGTGTGCCACGCCCACCGTAAGGAAATACGCAGCACGCACATTCAAATCCATCACAGCATCATAATCATCTACTTGCGTTTCCAGCGCAGGGCTATGCCGCGCCATCCCCGCACTATTAATCAGAATGTCATACGATTCACAGGCTTTCAGTTGTTCAGTCACACTGTCTAAATCAGCAATATCGAGTGCCAGCGCTTCAGCTTTGTGCCCTGCTGCCGCCAGAGCTTCAACGGCTTCATCAAGCACATCAGTCCGACGTGCTGCCAAAGTGACCATTGCACCCGCTTCTGCCAGCGCAACGGCACAACCTAAACCAATGCCCGAAGAAGCACCAGCAACCAAAGCACGCCGACCCTCCAGTCTAAATGAGGGTGTTTTTGGTAACTGCATCACTCAGCCGCTCCGGCGTAAGGCACGTCTTTACCTCCATAACGCCGCACACGGATATTCGCCTGCTCACCGTGTCCGGCAAAATGTTCCAGCGCACATAAGCGAGAACAATACTCACCGACTAAGGCGGAGGCTTCATCAGTTGTAACTTTCTGGTAGGTATGTGTCTTAATAAACTTACCCACCCACAAACCACCGGTATAGCGCCCGGCCTTTTTGGTGGGCAAGGTATGGTTGGTGCCAATTACCTTATCGCCATAAGACACATTGGTACGCGGGCCAAGGAATAAAGCACCGTAACTGGTCATATTATCCAGGAACCAGTCATCACGATCCGTCATGACCTGCACATGCTCGGAGGCGTAAAAATCTGCTTGCTCCAGCATTTCCTCGTAGGTATCACAAACGATCACTTCGCCGTAATCTTCCCAGGACTTACCCGCTGTTTCTGCGGTCGGCAAAATCTTTAACAAGCGCTCAATTTCGGCCATCGTCTCTTCGGCCAATTTTTCTGAATTTGTCAGTAGAACCGCCGGTGAGTTGTAACCATGTTCAGCCTGACCCAGTAAATCGGTAGCACACAATTCACCATCCACGGTTTCATCAGCAATGATCATGGTTTCAGTCGGCCCGGCAAACAGATCAATCCCAACACGTCCGTATAATTGACGTTTCGCCTCTGCGACAAAGGCATTGCCTGGCCCGACCAGCATATCTACGCCTTTAATAGTCTCGGTACCAATCGCCATCGCACCTACCGCTTGCATGCCACCCAGTACGTAAATCTCATCGGCACCGGCCAAATGCATGGCGGTCACTATCGCCGGATGAGGTTTGCCTTTATAAGGGGGCGCTGAAGCAATAATGCGCTTTAACACCGGCGACTTTAGCCGTCAATACACTCATATGAGCAGATGCCACCATCGGAAACTTACCACCCGGCACATAACAACCCACCGAATTTACCGGAATGTGTTTATGGCCAAGAATAACGCCGGGCAGGGTCTCGACTTCGACATCCAACATTGAATCACGTTGATGTTGGGCAAAATTACGAATCTGCGTTTGTGCGAATTTAATATCGGCGAGATCACGCTCCGACACCTCAGACATAGCCTGTTCGATTTCAGCCTCAGTCAGGCGGTATGACTCGCGATCCAGACTATCGAACTTCACTGATAATTCGCGGACTTTGGCATCGCCTATCGCTTCGATTTCTGCCAGCGTGGTTTCAACAACCGATCTGACTTTGGCATCATCTTCACTGCGCTCGGCAGCACTCTTGGCGGTCTTTAAATGTCTGATCATATTCTGTCTCCAAATTTAGGTGCATTTGTCATGCCCTTCGACTCCGCTCAGGGCGCGGTTCTTTGGCACTGCCCGAGGGCTGAGCGGCGTCGAAGCCCGACTTTTATGACACCCCCATCTTGCGAATGTGGGTGAGACTAAAGCACAACGTCGGGTTACGCGTATCTAATACTATTTCATGGCTGTGGAGGTTTTCTTCTCACCCCGGTCGAAAGCTTCCCAGCCTTCACCATCAAAACAATCCTTACCTAACTGGGCCATAACATGTGGGAAGTCCACCATCACCCAGTTATCTTCAATTTTTCCATCGACTACTTTCCAAAAATCCATGTAACGGATTTCAATGCGTTTACCGCTGGCAGCAATACCCATGAACTCACCGGAATGTGTGGCTTCCTGTCGACCGAATGCAGCGGCCCATTCGCCCATGTACAAGCGGGCTTCATCGACACACACTTTTTCAGAGAACGCAGCCTGAAAGGGCTTCTGCCAATTGTCCTGGAATTCCTGAAGGCCGTTTTTGGCACCGCAGCCGGTGTTACCCATCCAGCGAAAACCTTCGGTAAAGAACTCACCGATATCAGCAATACGGTGGTCGTTTAATCCATCAACCATGCCTTCAATGACTGCTCGGGTTTCTGCAGTTTTGCTCATGTCGGTGTCTTTGGATAAGACAGCCTGTTCAGGTCTGCTACCTTTCATGTTTAACCCCTCCACCCCTTAAGAAAGACTCTGCAAAATGCGTGATCCTGAAGCAATTTCGCATAATGTGCATACGCATGCAAGGCATTTGTCACAAAACCTGCACATCCATTCCAAACTAAATTGATAGCTATTACGCCTTAATAAAGACCAGGGATATCGCATTGTTGGGGAACCCGCAAAATGATGCCATTGTTACCCACCCGATAAGGCCTGGCTTATGATGCCCAAACGATTCTCTACATCCCTGCGCACGCATGCTAAAATACAGGCTATCAGCAATGGATTTTGTGCCGGATAGTTTCGGTGCGCCGATGGACAAGGCTTTTTCGTTGATTGATGAAAGTAGTATGAGTCAGGCGGAGCTTGAGGCGCAGCATAAGCGGAAGGAATGGATATTTATTCAGAAGTCGTCGTTGAAGTTAGCTGAGGAGAAGGGTCGCGAAGAAGGTCGCGAAGAAGGTCGCGAAGAAGGTCGTGAAGAGGGGCATGAGGCAGGACTCGTTACTGTTGCTAAAAATATGATTTCATCGGGCATGGCATTGGATACGATTAGTCAGCTAACGGGGTTGACTGAGGCACAGCTGAAAGCGCTGGGGTGATGGGGCTTTTGCGCCTACTTTTTTATGGGTGTCCAAAAGTGTTGTAGCGTTTTTATGATGAGAGTTTGGCTGGGTCTTAAAATCGTATGATCAGAGTTTGGCAATGTGGCGGATTTTAAGCCACTCGCTACGATCGGAACAGTGGCTCAAAGTACGATGTGAGTGAAGTGCGCTACACTAAGGCTGTAGAGCCATAACTGAGGAAATTAAGCCACAATACCTCGATGC
The DNA here is from genome assembly GCA_947561585.1 of Caprella mutica. Taxonomy (NCBI): domain Eukaryota; kingdom Metazoa; phylum Arthropoda; class Malacostraca; order Amphipoda; family Caprellidae; genus Caprella; species Caprella mutica. The sequence goes on from CANNZV010003119.1 coordinate 92,351, forward strand.
TGATTTAGGCATTTTATAACTGAAATCAGGCATGGCAACCTTTCGGCTTGTCAGGAATTTTTGAAGTTCGTCTTCATTCATTGCCTCAAAGCGCTCATGGGTCTTCCAGTTAATTGCCCAATATTCAGCGCATGGTGAAGATAATGTGCGGCAACTTTCACAGTGCTCCTTAGAAAAATGAGTCTCCTTGTCTACTTTCAGAGCCAGAATAAAATCACCCTCGACCACATGATCTACTACTGTCGGAGGGATGATAATGTTTTTTTTGCCAAGAATTGCAGTATGCCAAAATTTATCGTCCACCCAAAAGTGATACCCTGCTGGCAAACCGGAGTTGAACCAAACTAACAAAACCCAAATTAGCAAGACAACCAATGCAGAAAGAAACAAACAATGCGGCAAAAATCTTTTAATGCACATTGGGAGAGTTCTGGTAGTCAATCCAAAATGGGATTCCTATTGCACTTGGTGGCGGCGTTCCTAAAATAGTCAGCATATTTCGAACCCTTCTAATGATTCACTTAATACACTCTCTATTCGACTCAGCCAGCCCTAGTGTTACTGATGCTCTCATGCTATTTTCCATCATAGGCTCTGATCTCGGCTCTACCGAATAATCAGATTTCAATTCATCCATGAAAGCATCAAAAATAACTTCAATATCAGTTTTATCTAAAACAAAGAGACTCATATCCATCCCACAATAAACAGCAACATTCATAATACTAAGGCTATACTCAAGCTCTGGAGAATACTTGTTATAGACTTTATCTATATTCACATCACCCTCATTACGGTAATGCTGGATATTTTTCGCCCGATTCTTACTCACCCCATCATGAATCAATCGCATATCATGAGCCTTTTCCAAATTGATCAACTTTTGCTAAAAACTCATTGAGTTCTGTGTTTTTAAAAAACACAAAATATGATCTCACAGGCTCTCTCGAGTCAGCCGACCCCAGACAACCGGTAAGTATAAATTGCAACAATAAGAGTACGAGCCAATATTTCATCATAATCACGTCATACCTAAGATTATCTGTTAATCATCTCTTGCGCTTTACCGCGCATGAGGTAATGTGCCGG
>CANNZV010003120.1:0-72322 GCA_947561585.1 Caprella mutica
ATTCAAGCAATATAGGGAATATATTCAAGCAATATAGAGAATATATTCAAGCAATATAGGGAATATACTCAAGCAATATAGGGAATATATTCAAGCAATATAGAGAATATATTCAAGCAGTATAGAGAATATATTCAAGCAATATAGAGAATATATTCAAGCAATATAGGGAATATATTCAAGCAATATAGAGAATATATTCAAGCAATATAGGGAATATATTCAAGCAATATAGAGAATATATTCAAGCAATATAGGGAATATATTCAAGCAATATAGAGAATACATTCAAGCAATATAGGGAATATATTTCAGCAATACAGAGAATATATTCAAGCAATATAGAGAATATATTCAAGCAGTATAGAGAATATATTCAAGCAATATTGAGTATATATTCAAGCAATATAGGGAATATATTCAAGCAATATAGAGAATATATTCAAGCAATATAGGGAATATATTCAAGCAATATAGAGAATATATTCAAGCAATATAGAGAATATATTCAAGCAGTATAGAGAATATATTCAAGCAATATAGAGAATATATTCAAGCAATATAGGGAATATATTCAAGCAATATGGAGAATATATTCAAGCAATATAGGGAATATATTCAAGCAATATAGAGAATATATTCAAGGAATATAGGGAATATATTCAAGCAATAAAGAGAATATATTCAAGCAATATAGGGAATATACTCAAGCAATATTGGGAATATACTCAAGCAATATAGGGAATATACTCAAGCAATATAGGGAATATACTCAAGCAATATAGAGAATATATTCAAGCAATATAGGAGTATACTCAAGCAATATAGGGAATATACTCTAGCAATATAGGGAATATACTCAAGCAATATAGGGAATATATTCAGCAATGTATAGAGAATATATTCAAGCAATATAAGGAATATATTCAAGCAATATAGAGAATATATTCAAGCAGTATAGAGAATATATTCAAGCAATATAGAGAATATATTCAAGCAATATAGGGAATATATTCAAGCAATATAGAGAATATATTCAAGCAATATAGGGAATATATTCAAGCAATATAGAGAATATATTCAATCAATATAGAGAATATATTCAAGCAGTATAGAGAATATATTCAAGCAATATAGAGAATATATTCAAGCAATATAGGGAATATATTCAAGCAATATAGGGAATATATTCAAGCAATATAGAGAATATATTCAAGCAGTATAGAGAATATATTCAAGCAATATAGAGAATATATTCAAGCAATATAGGGAATATATTCAAGCAATATAGGGAATATATTCAAGCAGTATAGAGAATATATTCAAGCAGTATAGAGAATAATTCAAGCAATATAGAGAATATATTCAAGCAATATAGGGAATATATTCAAGCAATATAGGGACAATATTCAATCAATATAGAGAATATATTCAAGCAATATAGGGAATATATTCAAGCAATATAGAGAATATATTCAAGCAATATAGGGAATGTACTCAAGCAATATAGGGAATATACTCAAGCAATATAGGGAATATACTCAAGCAATATAGGGAATATACTCAAGCAATATAGAGAATATATTCAAGCAATATAGGGAATGTACTCAAGCAATATAGGGAATATACTCAAGCAATATAGGGAATATACTCAAGCAATATAGGGAATATACTCAAGCAATATAGAGAATATATTCAAGCAATATAGGGAGTATACTCAAGCAATATAGGGAATATATTCAAGCAGTATAGAGAATATATTCAAGCAATATAGGGAATATATTCAAGCAGTATAGAGAATATATTCAAGCAATATAGGGAATTTACTCAAGCAATATAGGGAATATATTCAAGCAATATAGAGAATATATTCAAGCAGTATAGAGAATATATTCAAGCAATATTGAGAATATATTCAAGCAATATAGGGAATATATTCAAGCAATATAGAGAATATATTCAAGCAATATAGGGAATATATTCAAGCAATATAGAGAATATATTCAAGCAATATAGAGAATATATTCAAGCAGTATAGAGAATATATTCAAGCAATATAGAGAATATATTCAAGCAATATAGGGAATATTCAAGCAATATAGAGAATATATTCAAGCAATATAGGGAATATATTCAAGCAATATAGAGAATATATTCAAGCAATATAGGGAATATATTCAAGCAATATAGAGAATATATTCAAGCAATATAGGGAATATACTCAAGCAATATAGGGAATATACTCAAGCAATATAGGGAATATACTCAAGCAATATAGGGAATATACTCAAGCAATATAGAGAATATATTTAAGCAATATAGGGAATATATTCAAGCAATATAGAGAATATATTCAAGCAATATATTGAATATACTCAAGCAATATAGGGAATATATTCAAGCAATATAGAGAATTTATTCAAGCAATATAGGGAATATACTCAAGCAATATAGGGAATATACTCAAGCAATATAGGGAATATATTCAAGCAATATAGAGAATATATTCAAGCAATATAGGGAATATACTCAAGCAATATAGGGAATATACTCAAGCAATATAGGGAATATAATCAAGCAATATAGGGAATATACTCAAGCAATATAGGGAATATATTCAAGCAGTATAGAGAATATATTCAAGCAATATAGGGAATATATTCAAGCAGTATAGAGAATATATTCAAGCAATATAGGGAATTTACTCAAGCAATATAGGGAATATATTCAAGCAATATAGGGAATATATTCAAGCAATATAGGGAATCTACTCAAGCAATATAGGGAATATATTCAAGCAATATAGGGAATATACTCAAGCAATATAGGGAATATATTCAAGCAGTATAGAGAATATATTCAAGCAATATAGGGAATATACTCAAGCAATATAGGGAATATACTCAAGCAATATAGGGAATATACTCAAGCAATATAGGGAATATATTCAAGCAGTATAGAGAATATATTCAAGCAATATAGGGAATATATTCAAGCAATGTAGGCAATATACTCAAGCAATATAGGAAATATACTCAAGCAATATAGGGAATATACTCAAGCAATATAGGGAATATACTCAAGCAATATAGAGAATATATTCAAGCAATATAGGGAGTATACTCAAGCAATATAGGGAATATACTCTAGCAATATAGGGAATATACTCAAGCAATATAGGGAATATATTCAGCAATGTATAGAGAATATATTCAAGCAATATAGGGAATATATTCAAGCAATATAGAGAATATACTCAAGCAGTATAGAGAATATATTCAAGCAATATAGAGAATATATTCAAGCAATATAGGGAATATATTCAAGCAATATAGAGAATATATTCAAGCAATATAGGGAATATATTCAAGCAATATAGAGAATATATTCAATCAATATAGAGAATATATTCAAGCAGTATAGAGAATATATTCAAGCAATATAGAGAATATATTCAAGCAATATAGGGAATATATTCAAGCAATATAGGGAATATATTCAAGCAATATAGAGAATATATTCAAGCAGTATAGAGAATATATTCAAGCAATATAGAGAATTTATTCAAGCAATATAGGGAATATATTCAAGCAATATAGGGAATATATTCAAGCAGTATAGGGAATATATTCAAGCAGTATAGAGAATATATTCAAGCAGTATAGAGAATAATTCAAGCAATATAGGGAATATACTCAAGCAATATAGGGAATATACTCAAGCAATATAGGGAATATACTCAAGCAATATAGAGAATATATTCAAGCAATATAGGGAGTATACTTAAGCAATATAGGGAATATATTCAAGCAGTATAGAGAATATATTCAAGCAATATAGGGAATATATCCAAGCAATATAGGGAATATATTCAAGCAATATAGTGAATATATTCAAGCAATATAGGGAATATATTCAAGCAATATAGGGAATATATCCAAGCAATATAGGGAATATATTCAAGCAGTATAGAGAATATATTCAAGCAATATAGAGAATATATTCAAGCAATATAGGGAATATATTCAAGCAGTATAGAGAATATATTCAAGCAATATAGGGAATATATTCAAGCAATATAGGGAATATATCCAAGCAATATAGGGAATATATTCAAGCAGTATAGAGAATATATTCAAGCAATATAGGGAATATACTCAAGCAATATAGGGAATATACTCAAGCAATATAGGGAATATACTCAAGCAATATAGAGAATATATTTAAGCAATATAGGGAATATATTCAAGCAATATAGAGAATATATTCAAGCAATATATTGAATATACTCAAGCAATATAGGGAATATATTCAAGCAATATAGAGAATATATTCAAGCAATATAGGGAATATACTCAAGCAATATAGGGAATATACTCAAGCAATATAGGGAATATATTCAAGCAATATAGAGAATATATTCAAGCAATATAGGGAATATACTCAAGCAATATAGGGAATATACTCAAGCAATATAGGGAATATAATCAAGCAATATAGGGAATATACTCAAGCAATATAGGGAATATATTCAAGCAGTATAGAGAATATATTCAAGCAATATAGGGAATATATTCAAGCAGTATAGAGAATATATTCAAGCAATATAGGGAATTTACTCAAGCAATATAGGGAATATATTCAAGCAATATAGGGAATATATTCAAGCAATATAGGGAATCTACTCAAGCAATATAGGGAATATATTCAAGCAATATAGGGAATATACTCAAGCAATATAGGGAATATATTCAAGCAGTATAGAGAATATATTCAAGCAATATAGGGAATATACTCAAGCAATATAGGGAATATACTCAAGCAATATAGGGAATATACTCAAGCAATATAGGGAATATATTCAAGCAGTATAGAGAATATATTCAAGCAATATAGGGAATATACTCAAGCAATATAGGGAATATACTCAAGCAATATAGGGAATATACTCAAGCAATATAGAGAATATATTCAAGCAATATAGGGAATATATTCAAGCAATATAGTGAATATATTCAAGCAATATATAGAGCATTAAATGCAAATACTAAAAGCGTATTGTATGCATTTCTCAAAAGAGAATTTCATTTTCTATCACAGCTTTGAAGTTCACTCTAGGAATGTTTGTCGTATTTTCAATGTATCGAAATATAGAGAAATACAGTAAAGGAGCACGGTTCAGTGAAATACATATGGAATGCATTATACTAATTATGCATTAAATAGTAAAACATATGTGTGTTGTGATGTGAAGGTTCATGAATGTAATGGAAAATTACAAACATTGAAAAATATATTTATAGATGTTTATATAGCGGATTATATATTAATAGTTTACACTACATTAATTTCATTTTATCGCATGGCATAATATATTATATTATTAACATTTCCATCCCCATTTAAATAATAAATTATTTGTAGAATAACTCGTCCCAAATAGAAATTTTCTGTGGGGTTATAGAAGATTTTCTAGGGTACACTCAGATTTAACAAAATCAAAATTTATTCTCAGGATCGTGTCCATGCAAATATTCATCCACAGTACCATAATAGAATGTATACCAAGTTACCAACTTATTGTTATAATTACTATTAGAGAATTGCTAAGATATTCATATTAATTGTAACTTCATTTATTTGACTGTACATTGTCTCGGCTACAGAAGTTTATTACTATTTATTCTGAAGTAATATAAATTTAAATGGAAAATTACAAATAATAAAAAATATATATTATAACCAACATATTATACAAATACTTCTTTAAAGTACATGAATAAGTACGTTTAATGAAATGATTTGATGATCGTTATAAAGAAATGGTTTTATTCTGTTAATTCCATTTCAGCATAAAATATAATTCTTCATCATCAACGAACTGATTATTATGTAAACCTACACAATATCATACACAATAAACACATTGTTTTTAGCATAGTAAATGCCGTAGGTGCTTTTTTAGCATAACATTAAATGCCATAGGTACTTTTTTAGCATAACATTAAATGCCGTAGGTACTTTTTTAGCATAACATTAAATGCCGTAGGTGCTTTTTTAGCATAACATTAAATGCCGTAGGTGCTTTTTTAGCATAACATTAAATGCCGTAGGTGCTTTTTTGGCTTTTTCCCGTGAAGATTGAAAAGATTTATGACTCGCCTCGATGTATGGGATTCGCTAATTAATAACGGCAATGTATTACACCCGGGGGAGATAAATCAACTGGGGGATAAGTAGAAACTTTGGGATGAAACCTTCAGAAAGTTGAGAGTTGTGAGTGAGTGGTGAGTTAGAGAGTGAGTGGTGAGTTAGAGAGTGAGTGGTGAGTTAGAGAGTGAGTGGTGAGTTAGAGAGTGAGTGGTGAGTTAGATAGTGAGTGGTGAGTTGTTAGAGAGTGAGTGGTGAGTTGTTAGAGAGTGAGTGATGAGTTAGAGAGTGAGTGGTGAGTTAGAGAGTGAGTGGTGAGTTAGAGAGTGAGTGGTGAGTATATCGTATTATCCCCTCTTGCTATTCAATGATTTTCAGTTGTTTATATTTCTATAACAATCTTCAAATGGAATATCAGCAACTTGGGTTCTTTTCCAAGTGTCAAACAAAAAGCTAATCCTTCACATTCATAAAAGAGTACAGAAATAATCTCGATTATAAATAGAAATCGATATTCTCCAGAAGCTCTATTTTAAAATCTCTGACTTCAATCTCTTATATTAAAACAAAGCCAGGAATGGAAATAAACCGTGTAATAGATGATGGGGATTTTACTAAATTGAAAATAACGAAATGAGTTACTTTTCTAAATAAACTTAACAAAATAATTACTTATAATAATAATACCATCACCTACATCAACAATATCACAGTTATCATAATTAAGAATGAAATGTTTTACGTTTTCTAACAACTCTGTAAAATTGTGAAAACAATTCAACTTCCCCAACCCTCATCAAATGTACGGTTATTTTACCCCTCTGATTGATGCTGAATAAAAGTTGTATATGAATTATCAATTTTTAAAAATTGACTACTACAAATTTTTCTCAATTTCTCAACATCATTTACAAAAATAATTGGAAAATAATTATTTACCACCCTAAAAGTAACTGAAATATTATTACCAAATACCGTAGATTTTTTCAATAAACTCTATGAAATTCTATATTAGTTCCCATAATAATAATTAGATCTTCTCAATGTTATTTTTAGAATTAGAAAGCATGAGATAAATAACCACTCGATGAACGTACTACAAAATACCTCCATAAGATGTTCCAAATTAGGCTGCTATAAATAGCAGAGTAAATAACCCTAATCTTTGAGTCTCACCTCAATCTCTTGTGATGTCAAATCCTTTTCAATTCTGTCCTGCAATAAAAAACAAAGTACCGCAATTCAAATTCAAACGAGTTTCTACATTTTCAATTCGATGTAGAGAGAAATTCGATATTTTTTAAATCGAATCGAAATTGAATAACACCGAGCGAACAAATTCTTGTTATTGTATTGAATGGTTCTTACGTGCAAGCAAGATATTAATGGAATATTTAATGTAAATATCCTCAGAGTAATAGAAGTCGTGAAATTACTGTATCATTCACCATTTTTTTATAATAGAACTATAAAACAATATTTATCAGATACATTTTATTATTAATAGCATGATTTTTTATATAAAATGTGATTAATGAAGTAGCCGTAATAATTTGGGACTTAAGGTAAATAGTCAAATTAGAGTAATAAATCTTCAAATATTTACATAAAAACAAAAGTATAGGACAATGCAAAGCAGATCAAATATTAGAGCTCTACAATTAGGAATAACATTCATCTTTATTGTCTATTATTCTTTAATAAGTAACTATTAAATATGTGAGTACGAATTAAGTGAGATAACAGAGTACGAATTAGCTACGAGTTATTATTATAGATATATATAAAATAAAAATTATTTGGAACCGTTCACACACAGTTACACACATCATGGAGATAAAATATGACACTGTAGATGATGAGGCCTGTAGACACTATAGATGATGAGGCCTGTAGACACTGTAGATGATGAGGCCTGTAGATACTGTAGATGATGAGGCCTGTAGACACTGTAGATGATGAGGCCTGTAGACACTGTAGATGATGAGGCCTGTAGACACTGTAGATGATGAGGCCTGTAGACACTGTAGATGATGAGGCCTGTAGATACTGTAGATTATAAGGCCTGTAGATATTGTAGATGATGAGGCCTGTAGACACTGTAGATGATGAGGCCTGTAGATACTGTAGATGATGAGGCCTGTAGACACTGTAGATGATGAGGCCTGTAGACACTGTAGATGATGAGGCCTGTAGATACTGTAGATGAAGAGGCCTGTAGACACTGTAGATGATGAGGCCTGTAGATACTGTAGATGATGAGGCCTGTAGACTCTGTAGATGATGAGGCCTGTAGACACTGTAGATGATGAGGCCTGTAGACACTGTAGATGATGAGGCCTGTAGACACTGTAGATGATGAGGCCTGTAGACACTGTAGATGATGAGGCCTGTAGATACTGTAGATGAAGAGGCCTGTAGACACTGTAGATGATGAGGCCTGTAGATACTGTAGATGATGAGGCCTGTAGACACTGTAGATGATGAGGCCTGTAGACACTGTAGATGATGAGGCCTGTAGATACTGTAGATGATGAGGCCTGTAGACACTGTAGATGATGAGGCCTGTAGACACTGTAGATGATGAGGCCTGTAGATACTGTAGATGAAGAGGCCTGTAGACTCTGTAGATGATGAGGCCTGTAGACACTGTAGATGATGAGGCCTGTAGATACTGTAGATGATGAGGCCTGTAGACACTGTAGATGATGAGGCCTGTAGACACTGTAGATGATCAGGCCTGTAGACACTGTAGATGATGTGGTCTGTAGACACTGTAGATGATGAGGCCTGTAGACACTGTAGATGATGAGGCCTGTAGATACTGTAGATGAAGAGGCCTGTAGACACTGTAGATGATGAGGCCTGTAGATACTGTAGATGATGAGGCCTGAAGACTCTGTAGATGATGAGGCCTGTAGACACTGTAGATGATGAGGCCTGTAGACATTGTAGATGATGAGGCCTGTAGACACTGTAGATGATGAGGCCTGTAGACACTGTAGATGATGAGGCCTGTAGATACTGTAGATGAAGAGGCCTGTAGACACTGTAGATGATGAGGCCTGTAGATACTGTAGATGATGAGTCCTGTAGACTCTGTAGATGATGAGGCCTGTAGACACTGTAGATGATGAGGCCTGTAGACACTGTAGATGATGAGGCCTGTAGACACTGTAGATGATGAGGCCTGTAGACACTGTAGATGATGAGGCCTGTAGATACTGTAGATGAAGAGGCCTGTAGACTCTGTAGATGATGAGGCCTGTAGACACTGTAGATGATGAGGCCTGTAGACATTGTAGATGATCAGGCCTGTAGACACTGTAGATGATGAGGCCTGTAGACACTGTAGATGATGAGGCCTGTAGATAATGTAGATGATGAGGCCTGTAGACAATGTAGATGATGAGGCCTGTAGACACTGTAGATGATGAGGCCTGTAGATACTGTAGATGAAGAGGCCTGTAGACTCTGTAGATGATGAGGCCTGTAGACACTGTAGATGATGAGGCCTGTAGACACTGTAGATGATGAGGCCTGTAAACACTGTAGATGATGAGGCCTGTAGACACTGTAGATGATGAGGCCTGTAGACACTGTAGATGATGAGGCCTGTAAACACTGTAGATGATGAGGCCTGTAGACACTGTAGATGATGAGGCCTGTAGACACTGTAGATGATGAGGCCTGTAAACACTGTAGATGAAGAGGCCTGTAGTTACTGTAGATGATGAGGACTGTAGACACTGTAGATGATGAGGCCTGTAGACACTGTAGATGATGAGGCCTGTAGACACTGTAGATGATGAGGCCTGTAGACACTGTAGATGATGAGGCCTGTAAACACTGTAGATGATGAGGCCTGTAGACACTGTAGATGATGTGGTCTGTAAACACTGTAGATGAAGAGGCCTGTAGTTACTGTAGATGATGAGGCCTGTAGACACTGTAGATGATGAGGCCTGTAGTTACTGTAGATGATGAGGCCTGTAGATACTGTAGATGAAGAGGCCTGTAGACTCTGTAGATGATGAGGCCTGTAGACACTGTAGATGATGAGGCCTGTAGACACTGTAGATGATGAGGCCTGTAAACACTGTAGATGATGAGGCCTGTAGACACTGTAGATGATGAGGCCTGTAGACACTGTAGATGATGAGGCCTGTAGACACTGTAGATGATGAGGCCTGTAGATACTGTAGATGAAGAGGCCTGTAGACTCTGTAGATGATGAGGCCTGTAGACACTGTAGATGATGAGGCCTGTAGACTCTGTAGATGATGAGGCCTGTAGACACTGTAGATGATGAGGCCTGTAGACACTGTAGATGATGAGGCCTGTAAACACTGTAGATGATGAGGCCTGTAGACACTGTAGATGATGAGGCCTGTAGACACTGTAGATGATGAGGCTTGTAAACACTGTAGATGATGAGGCTTGTGGACACTGTAGATGATGAGGCCTGTAGACACTGTAGATGATGAGGCCTGTAAACACTGTAGATGAAGAGGCCTGTAGTTACTGTAGATGATGAGGCCTGTAGACACTGTAGATGATGAGGCCTGTAGACACTGTAGATGATGAGGCCTGTAGACACTGTAGATGATGAGGCCTGTAGTTACTGTAGATGATGAGGCCTGTAGACACTGTAGATGATGAGGCCTGTAGACACTGTAGATGATGAGGCCTGTAAACACTGTAGATGAAGAGGCCTGTAGTTACTGTAGATGATGAGGCCTGTAGACACTGTAGATGATGAGGCCTGTAGACACTGTAGATGATGAGGCCTGTAGACACTGTAGATGATGAGGCCTGTAGTTACTGTAGATGATGAGGCCTGTAGACACTGTAGATGATGAGGCCTGTAGTTACTGTAGATGATGAGGCCTGTAGACACTGTAGATGATGTGGTCTGTAAACACTGTTGATGAAGAGGCCTGTAGATACTGTAGATGAAAGGCCTGTAGTTACTGTAGATGATGAGTCTGTGAACAGTTTGGAAAATATACGATTAGATTAGGAATGATACAATTTTGTTCCTGAATAATTATTTTTATAAAGTACAGACAATGATTTACATGTCTATGTATCTAGTAACAACAACGATATTCATTAGTTTCACATCGAATAATTATGTAATACTTAATCTGAAACTTCATAAGAGTAACAGTTAAAAGAATAGTGTATTTCACCTGCAAACTCAGTTGAATAATAGACTATTTAGATCGATTGACTTAGTAATACGGAACACAATGTCTATTTTATTTCCTTTAGAGTAAGCCATCTGTGAAATGCCTAATTGGATTAATTAATTGACTAATGAGGCTTTGTGAGACACAGAGAGCACTATTTCATTTGTCTGTATTTCAACAGAATAAAACAACTATTCTATGAAAAATTAACTAAAACCTTATTTCAGTTGGAAGCTACGCATATCATCAAAGAAAATTAATATAAAGATTCAACAAAGATGCAAAAAGAATTACATAAAGCAGATTAGTTCATAAAATAGTTTGAATGTGAAAAATATAGAGCATATGGAACTCCACTATGAAATAGTGTCTATTATATGTCTAAATTCTATTGAACATTTAATGTAATTAACCAACGAAGTGAAAAACTGTTTTACATATTGTGCAATGGTGTATCTAGCAATTAATTAACTACACTGTACTTATGGTGCATCTAACAATTAATTAAGTACACTTTACAAATTGTGCAACGGTACATCTAACAATTAAGTACACTAATTATTTTGCATTTAACAGTTAAGTACACTAATTATTTTGCATCTAACAGTTAAGTACACTGTACTTATTGTACATCTAACAGTTGAGTACACTGTACTCATTGTGCATCTGACAATTAAGTACACTGTACTTATTGTGCATCTAACAGTTAAGTACACTGAAGTTATTTTGCATCTAACAGTTAAGTACAATGTACTCATTGTGCATCTAACAGTTAAGTACACTGTACTCATTGTGCATCTAACAGTTAAGTACACTGTACTCATTTTGCATCAAGCAGTTAAGTACACTGTACTCATTGTGCATCAAGCAGTTAAGTACACTGAACTCATTTTGCATCAAGCAGTTAAGTACACTGTACTCATTTTACATCTAACTGTTGTTAGATGCAAGACGTTAAGTACATTTCATTCAAAGTCAGGTAATTCATTGAGTTTTGGTGGTTAATTCTTTACACTTTACTGAATTCATTTTGTTTTACTAAGTCTTACATAATATTCAACTCAATTTGCCGAGTTTAATTTGTATAAGTACATTTGAAACTCTAACTTATTTTATTTTATAATGACATTTTGAAAATTGTAAATTATATTAAAATGAGTTTTAGAAGTAGATGCTTTGAAAACGAAATATTTACAGAATAAGTTTATTTTAATTTTATTAGATAAGAACAATCACACATATGCTTTTTACTTTCGCAAATTTGCGGAGGGTGATATTTTACCCGGCATTTATTTATTTATCATCTTATTATTCGCATAACTCAAAAATTGTTCCACCAAATTGCCTAAGCTTTGGTGGAACGATTGGTCAATGTCCAGTGACCTGCTGGTAGAAGATTAGGAGCTATCCGATCTAAGGTCAAGGTCAAGGTCATTCATAACTCAAAAATCATTGAACCATATTGCATGCAACTTGGTGGGGCGATTGATCATAACCACTTACCAGTAATTGAGTCAAAGCGGCGGCAAATGTATGCGCTCTCCTAGTGCACGTAATGTAGTTTTATTTATAATTCACTTGAACAATAAAGTGATATGAGAAGTTATTATACCGTGAAAGAATATTTCCTTTTTTCTTATCAAACGTGAACTGTGAAATTTAATTCCGGCTCCCAAAATAAAGAATTCTAGCCCCATTCATCAATTATAGTTATCGTCTTTTACCAGGTTGTTTAAGTATATTGAGCCAAGTCAGCTGCCCTTATCAGGCTCTAACTAGCAATAGCTTTCTACCTTTTCAAAAAGAGGCAGTTACAACTGCTGATAAGAAGCAGCACACTATTTCCACACTAGCAGAAGTACGATTGTCACAATTTAAACTATTTGCTGAATGAACTTTGAAGCTTTGAAAGATTTAAAGTATGGAACATTTTATAATAGAAAATATGATAGCTTTTAGTTCATATAAAGAGTGTTTATTAGTGGTTATAAAATTCGTGTAACAAAAATACTTTTTAATACTTAATTTATTATCAACTATTTGAATTTCAGTGATAAATAGTTATAAACCGCTACTATAATTGGCATAAAATACCATTCAGTAATTTATGATCTATTGAATTTAACTATGAACTAATTTAATGAATTCAAACCGAGACGTTCGATTGAGTTCGAATAGCTGATTCGTAGCTCAGAAACCAGTTGCTTGTAGTCTGTAGCAGAGTGAACTGCTTAGTGTCAGTGAGCTGCTCCAACTGAGTGATCAGGTCTTGTGATTTAGGAAGCACTGTCCCACCAATATTATAACTATTCAACTGGAAAATAAAATAATTCATTTCCTCTCGATATGAACAGGTTTTTGTTTTAATTAGAAAGTGTGTTAAGGAATTAATTAAGTGGTAAATTCGATATACGTAAGGTGGGTATTTTTATAATTGACACTTATTGAATATATTTTTCTATTCAACCATGTGATTGAAATCTATATTTGTTAATGAAGAAATAATTTATATCACAATTCAACTTTACGAATGTTATTCATAATAAATAGTTAATTTAATAAAATATGAATTTTAACTAAGAAAAAAATGTCTACTGAGTAGAACCATCAAATATTACAAAAATTTATTTTATATAATATAATAATGTTGATAAAATAATACAGAGGTCATAATTCGTTCAGAGAGAAAAATATTCTAACTGAATTTAAAAATGAAAGCACCATCAATTATTCTTTTTTTCGCGCAATATATTTTCAGATTCAGATATTCGTCATATTAAACCGAAAATAAATAGATAATAAATATAGCGTAACACTTATTTATAATATTATTTTAAGATACACATGATATTAAAAATAAATATATTTAAATTTTATAAAGAATATAATATGTAACATACATTAATATAAGAGCAAGCAGCCATTGATTTGCCCAAAACTATATCTTACCCTGTCTCGAAAATGTACTAATATGTTAATACCTGGTAATGGTAACTAAGATGTTACTCCCATTACCTGGTAATGGTAACTAAGATGTTACTCCCATTACCTGGTAATGGTAACTAAGATGTTACTCCCATTACCTGGTAATGGTAACTGAGATGTTACTCCCATTACCTGGTAATGGTAACTAAGATGTTACTCCCAATACCTGGTAATGGTAACTGAGATGTTACTCCCATTACCTGGTAATGGTAACTAAGATGTTACTCCCAATACCTGGTAATGGTAACTGAGATGTTATACCCATTACCTGTTAATGGTAACTAAGATGTTACTCCCATTACCTGGTAATGGTAACTGAGATGTTATACCCATTACCTGTTAATGGTAACTAAGATGTTACTCCCATTACCTGTTTATGGTAACTGAGATGTTATACCCATTACCTGTTAATGGTAACTGAGATGTTACTCCCATTACCGAGTATTGGTTATAGGTAGTGAGTATTATTACCTTTATCATCTGTACTTTTAAGATGGTATTAATATCCAAACTTGGCTAAATTTTATAAAATATTCATGTGGATTATTCATATTAATAATTCAATAATATAAATTATTAAAAATCCTTTGTCTAGCGTTGTATTGGAATGGAAATTGTATTTAAAATTCTGTCTTCTTATTCAAATGAATTTAATTTATTCACGTAGGGACTTTAAAATATCAAAATAAATAATATTTTCTTTGAATACTAAGTATATTATTCATATTATTGTTATTATTATTATTATTCAATGTGATGATATACAATTGTAAACGGAAATTACCATTAGGTACTTATACTGCCAGAATATACTGCTCACTTAGTAACAGTTTTTAATGATGAAGTTCACTGAAAATATAAATTCATCTTAAACAAAAATTATTTCATTTAATATGGATTTGCAGATTATAATTTACTATGCAGTAAAATGAAAGATTTATTCAGCAACACGTCATAATATAATAATTTAATTGATAATCATGATTTTTCTTTTTAAATTGTTGCTTCATGATCGAAACACTAATTTTACTGCCATTGTCTTGCAATACCATTTGCTGTAGTATACCTTTCGAAACCAAATTAATTCAATTCAATAATCATTTTTTATCAAATTTCTCGATAAAGTTTATTACTAGCACTGCGTAGCTAACTATATAATTTATTAAAATTACAAGCAGTTTTTCTATTTGCATGTACAAAATAGTATCCGAATGAAATAACATGATTTGTCACTTTTATATAACTATTTATTTTTCATGTTTGGTAATTTACGTTTCAGAGTTTTGCTAGAAAGTAATCCTATTTATTATTTATGATGATTTTTCACTCTAAGTATGCCAATGGTCTCTGAGCAACCAAAATATTTTCGTGACCTAGATTTAGTGGAATGTAATATTTTTCTACATAAACAAGGAAGAAATAACATTTTGATGGTGCAGACCTGAAGTTGAATTAACGAAACTGTTTACGAATAGCACTTTTTGATGATTTTGAGATTTTATCAGGTATTTGCAACCTGTAAACGATAAATAATGTTTATTTGCAGTTGTTCATGATATGTTTCGATAATTTTGTTTTATAGCATTTAACTTTAATTTAAATAGAGCTTTTAATAAAATATGTGAAATGATTAAATAACATTTCGCTGAATTATCTAATATATATCATTATTGCAAGATATATAGGTATTTGCCTTGCTGGTGGTATACATTACATTAAATGGAGACACGAATTTTACAAATTAATATATATAATACATATAAAAACGTAAGTAATTCCATCCTTCTCCCTATAAATGTTATGGGTTCGTAACATACTAGGTACAAATTTGTATTAATGTACGCTGCTAAAAGCGAAGTGACAGCGAGAGTAGACCTAGCTAAATTACTTAGCAAGACATAGTCCTAAAATGAGTCCTGAGTATCTAAGTTACCATCAACTAGAAACAGTCGGTCTCTCTCTTCAAGAAAAGATACCAACTCAGATGAATTTAGTTGCGAAAGATAGAAGCGTTTAAATAACCTCAATAGAATAGTCCCTGAGAGGTGCCTTTGCTCCAGTAAGAAAGTGTTAGGAAGTTGCAAAGTCCTTTTGAGACTAACTACAGAGGCTTCAGCTAAAGATATGCATCTCCTGTGAATACTTAGGGCATTCATGCCAACATAAACTTACTCTGGAGTTTGTACACAGAAACAGAAAGAATGAATTTAATAGGATAGAAGGAATGGCTAGAGGAGTAACAGGTTAACTTGCTTATATACACGAATTGTGTGCAAACTACCAAAACTAGTTCTACTTTATCACAGAAATTAATTTAAATAGGATAGTTAACCCTTTCGAACCGAATTTTGTATAATCTAAATTGAATATTTTTTCGTCAAATTTCATAATTCTTATGACATTCATTTGTTTCTGACGTAATGACATAAAAAAAATTGATATTTTATTGTCTGCAAGCAGTTTTTAAACAAAACTGCATTTAATTTATTACTAAATTCATTAAATTCTTAAATACACGAAGATGTGGTCATTCGGAACATTTATTTAAAACTTTATATGTCCCAAACCATTCTAATCAATTGACTTTATTGTTTGAAAGCAATATGTGACGAATAAGACCCAACAGAGACCAATAGGTTGAGTGAAGCTCTATATAAATCTTTTCCTTTTATACAATAATAAATGCAGTCTAGAATGGTGCTAACAATCATGTATTATAATCGGAATCTTCTTCTTGCAGTGATTTATCTTCTAGGCATTCATTTATAACATCATAGTATATATTTACTATATATACTACACTCAGAGTATAGTGTTTATATTTACTGGGAAATATCCTCCTGTTCCATTTTTTAGATCACAGAACAAAAAAGTATATCATTAGAATTACATGATAATTATTAAATACTTTTTTCTTTTATTTATGATCAAATACATGGAACCGTTTAATAATTCGTAATTTACCCTATACTCATTTACATTATTGGTATCTATTTTATTCTTCATAAGATTATTTCAATTCATGAATGATGTCTTTATCTTGGCACATATAAAAATACATGATTTTTCTTTCATCAGATAAATCCGTACCTTATATACAACCCATAAAATACTGACGAAAGTCAAACACCTTCTATTTCTAAAATATCTAAACTAATTAAATTGCCTGCATTTTGGGTAACAAAATATCATTCTGTGATTAAAACAAAGTGAATGCGTAGAAATAGTTTATTTTTCAAAATCTACTTAACTCATCAAACTCTACCCCATATAGAATATTTTAATCTCCTTGGTAATTATAATCATTTAATCCGCTTAAATAAGACAGTTTATCTCACGTATAGGTAGTAAGAATAATATCAACAACAATATAAAGTTTCTTTATTCATTATATTAAATTATTATGTTTAACGTCCGTTATAGATTATTTAGGTTGTTGTTTATGAGCAAGAAAAGTTAATTAATATTATCAAACGTAATAATAAAAATATTGCGACTCATACATATGTCCATATAATTATGACATGCTAACTTATTATAGGTCAAATTAATAATAATTCGTTTTATAGAACTTATAAAATATGATTATGTTTTTTATAAAAAAAAATTTCAATCTGTTTTAATTTATAGAAAAAAATTATTATTACCAAAAAATGTTGCCAGACAAATTTCAATTATTAATCATAAACGTTTTTTCTTCCCAATAATGTAAACAATTTATGTATAATAATTAATAATTATTTCAAGATGTAATCTACTTTTATATTCTCTCTTGCATTATATTTTAATAAATTATAACTTACAAGTCAATAAAATTATAGTGTGATGCTCATTAATGATCCGTATGTTAAAGCAGTAGAAAATAAATATTAACATCGTGCGGAATATAGTATAGAGGACAACACATAGCAATATTCGTAATCTACTTACTGTAATACCTTCCAAATTCCCCTTCAGTTATTTTACTATATGAAATTTGACACATCCTGACGATGAAAATACAGGGTGAGAACTTGCACCGGTAAAACACTTATTAAATATGGAATATGTAATAAAATTCAATTACGGTAAAGGTTCATTACAATATGCAAATTAAACACTAAAGAAAAATTTTGGTTATTTTTGAAAATGAAATTAATATTCATTATGGTTATGGAAATAACGGTGTTTGCTTTAAATAATAACATATAGAAATTCTCATTCCAATTAACATCTGGTAATTGAACCTTTTCCCTATATAGAATATATATATACAGGGTGCTTCATTTCAGATCCAACAAATTTGACAGAGTGCATAAAATCACAAAATAAAAACATTTTAACGAATAACAAATAAGTCCAAAAATACTTCGTTATCGATATATTGATGGTTATTAGTGGAAAATTAATTTATAAAACTTTAGGTACTTAAGTCTGTTATGTATAATTTTCCACTAATAATCATTGGTTAGGAACGTACCTAAGTACTAGTGAATACCTAGTTAGAAGTCCTTTTAAAACTTCAAAAGTTAGAATCTTGAAATCTAAGCAATTTTGATAATTTAAAATTTCGTAAAACATTGTTTGTTTAATGTGTAATTCCATAAGCATGTCAAAAGTTAACACAGAATCAGGGTATCATATCTCGGTGAAGAACCATTTTGGGACACTTTTTATACTGGAAAAAAAAATATTTTTATACAAAATGTTAAATTTTGTCAGATGTGAAATGAAACACCCTGTATACAGTATGGGCCACAAAAATATTTCCGCTTTTTCAAATACTTGTAAATCGTTAGCAAATGGACAGAAAAACTATATCTTGATCACTTTTTCACTGCCTCTTATTGTACTATTAACAGGTAAAACATTTGTGAACTGATGGACATAGTTTAAGAACAGGTAAGCAAAGGGTGAGGGTGATTATTTTTGTCATTGTGCGAAGGTTATTCTTAGAGCTAACTCTGTGATTTTACTAACTAAAAGGCAGTGAATAAAGAAAAAAAAATTACAATGGTAGACATTATAATACAGGGTGCTTACACTTCTTCCTTGGAAACTATTTGGATTTAAAACTACTTCAGTGACACTTTGATCTCGTTAAAATTTTCACTAGGAATATTCGTTTTTCGTTTGTTCATTGCATGGTTAAGGCCCCTTTCACATAAGTATTTTTAATACCGCGGAAAAAAGTTCTTCTTAAAATGTTTTTCTTTTTATCGCTGATGGAAAAATCACATTAAATTTTTACTTCAGTAATGAATGAACGCAAGTGTGAACACATTTTAAGAAGAGCTTTTTTCCGCGCTGCAAGTATGAAGCAGATCTTAACCATGCAATGAACAAGCGAAAAACGAATATTCCTAGTGAAACTTCAATAAGATCAAAACGTCACTGAAATTGTTCTATTTCCAAATAGTTTCCAAGGAAGAAGTTTAAGCACCCTGTATTTTAATGTCTACCATTATAATTTCTTCTTTTTATTCACTGCCTTTTAGTAAGTAAAATCACAGAGTTAGCTCTAAGAATAACCTTCGCGTAATGACAAAAATAGTCACCCTCACTCTTTGCTTACCTGTTCTTAAACTATGTCAATCAGTTAAAAAAATTGTTTATCTGTTAATAGTACAATAAGAGGAGGAGAAAAGGAGACCAAGATACAGATTTTTCGTCCATTGGCTAACGATTTACAAGTATTTGAAAAAGCGGAAACATTTTTGTGGCCCATACTGTATGCATGAACGGTTGATTAGATTATCATTTTAGAAAAGAAGTTCTTGGGTATTTTTTACCTCTTTCTATATTTAAAAATTCATTAATTAATACATTAATTATAAATGAAAAGTATAGTTGAGTTAAGTAAACGAATATTTGTTTATTAATTTGCAATTAAAATTATTAAAATTATATTATTCAAAGCGATTTGATTAGATTCGTTAATTGCAGCGAAAGATCGTTCAAATTAAATAAGTTTACATTCAATTAACATCTCTTATTCCATAGTTTTTTCAATTTCTTCATTGAAATTTAAATTGCCATACGATTATTGATGACGAAACAGACTAATTACAATTAATTTCATGAAAGTAATTACAATTAGTTTAACGAAAGTAATATACATTAAAAATGAATTCCTTTTTCAGTAGATGATGTGATGTAACCGTATGTACCAACTGTTTAGTTTTACAAAATATTCCATTAATTAATTGTTTGAAACTCCTTGAGGAAGTTGTTTGGTTTTTCTCAGTCTTCTAATGATGTGAAGTGCACTTGACGGTCACGTTAACATTTTATTTACTTTCTTCAAATGGACTTTTGAAAACAATTGTCAAAATGATTTGGTATAAATATTCGAAATTAGCTTTCGAGTGTTTCCATCTATATTTCTTCTGTTAACTTACATGGAATATGTGATGAATTATAAAAATTACCTAACAAGAAAAATTTGATGAAAAAGGAATAGTATTATGAATTGAATATAATTCTATTCAATATATATTTCTAATAGTATTACCTATTTTCATCTAGAAAATGAAACTATACAGTGTGAAGTATAGATTAAAAATAAATATGCCTAGTTACTATTCATAAACTAAGTGGAATTCAATATTACCTGTACAATTATATTCTATACAGTGTGTCAAGAAAAAATGTATCCACTGCCTTGAATCTGCATTATTCATCATCCCACGATATTATGCATAATATATTGGTAGTACCATAGGTATGTGGATTAATATTAATGAATTATAAATAGTACTTATAAGATTTTTTCGATGGCAGTGGATTCATTTTTTTGCGGACGCACTGCATAGTCATCCAGAAATTAAATTTGGTAAATTAACCTAGGTTTAGATTACTATTTCATTTTCAGACACTCACCAGTACTCGCAAAGTGGGTGTGTCATAATTCATTAACCAATGTGAGTAAGAATTTCCGATTATCCTAACATATTGACCTCCACTTTCTGTGAAATGCGATCCAAATTAGGTGTATAAATTAAAGTTGTACTGAAGGTTATCACATGGAGTTATTTAAAAAAGTACATATTTATAGAGTTATAATTTTTCCATTAAAAATAGAATTTTTTTTCTTCAATTTGATGATGAATAGAAATCTTTCTATTCGAAAGCTTCAAACCTGATAACCCTTCATAGTTGAGTTTAAATAACCTCCTGATGATATGGATATCCCTTTGAGTATGAATCTTTTCAGTCATATATTATACATGCATTGTGTGTATGTGTGTATGTATGCATCAAACTGAGCACTAAGAACATTACGGATAAAATGTGTTTTCAATGGCCAACTCAACGAAATATATAGTCATGCCTTTTTTGATGTTATACATATGAATAATACATTAAATAATATACTTCGCATGCTTTCTACATAGAGAATGCATTTGCAGTGGAATATTATATTTATAACTGCATTATATCTAATTATTCGAAATGCATGAAATTCATTATATATTATTTTTCATAATCAGATAATTGCTACCCAAAAAATAGCATGCTTATAACTTAAAAATAGTGATTAAATGAATCACCATTCATATATTATTGTTTCCATTGTACAATTTATATAGAATTATTCCTTTATAAATTTAATGTTTTCGTATTATTCAATTATTTGTTGTTATGAACCCAAAGTATATATACCAATAATTTATTACACTATTCAGTATTTCCTCCAACCCATACGGCTCCTTATGTCCGTCCATTACAGGAAACTCTTATCATGGCTTATCTCTTACCTACTTAGATATATTACTAATTACTAATTTGCTACTCTAAACTCTACACAATACTGACTTTAGCTACCAGTGAAATAACTCTTACATTCTACAAGGCTTATGAAATGACGTATTTCATTCGATACACAAGGTTAGGTTAGTGGTGGTCCGGTGGGAAGTCTGGAATGTTCTGAAACCTCTGATATTGTAATCTCATAATAAAATCTTGATAATCTTTTGTCTTATGATTTTAAAATATCTTAAACTTGAGGAAATCATCGAATAAAAAAGGCTAAGGTTTGTTTAATTCAGCTTGTAGCCCTTAAATATCTCCGTATAGATTGTTCGAGAAAATACTTTTACATCTGATAACTTTCTGAAATTTAAACCATACCAAAATGTTGAATGATTTAAAACTTAATAAATGTTAGTTAAAGTTTTTAAACAATTTAAAGTTTTTTCAGGAACACTATATAAATAGCAAAAAATATTCAAATTGAAAATATGATATCGAAATGATGTCAATAATTATCTCATCAAACTGTAGCATGGTATCATTATTATCTTCATTGAATTAACTCAGACGAGTAAAAAGTTCCCTGTAAAGTTAACATTTACGTCCTATCACCCTCCATCAAAATACACAACTAATTAACAATGTTAGCAATGTAAACATTGCGTATAATTAACAGAATACTTTAATTACAGCATGTATCTAGAATTAATGAACTAGACTGATATCAAGGCTGCCTGTGGTCCCATCAAACAACCATTAATTTTCTTTACACCGAGGAAAATAATGAGCTACAACCTATTAAGAAGTAGATAATCGATTTGGAACATTGAATTACATTTCATCTTAGAAATTAAAGAATATACCGTTAATATCTTGAATTATTGTATACAATAGTATAAGATAACCCTGACCTATACTCCATCACTCTATTACGACTCTGCTGATGTTTAATTAAGTTAGTAGGCGCTTAACGTCTGACTTCGTAATCAAAGGCCATATCGAAAATGAAATTAAATACAAGGGACTCTAAGAAACAGTCGGAAAAGAAAGTGGCTTCATAAGCAAAGTCACCTATCACCAGTCGGTGTCAAGCTCATGGATACAAAAAAGCTACTCCGTAAATGCAGTCACTTACCAAGGAAATGGTCGAAAATGGAATTGTGGAAGTACAGGTTTGAATGTAAATATTTAAAGTGCATACCTTACCCTATAATTGGCATATCTTACCCTATAACTGGCATATCTTACCCTATAATTGGCATATCTTACTCTATAATTGGCATATCTTACCCTATAATTGGCATATCTTACCCTATAATTGGCATATCTTACTCTGTAATTGGCATATCTTACCCTATAACTGGCATATCTTACCCTATAACTGGCATATCTTACCCTATAACTGGCATATCTTACCCTATAATTGGCATATCTTACTCTGTAATTGGCATATCTTACTCTGTAATTGGCATATCTTACCCTATAACTGGCATATCTTACCCTATAACTGGCATATCTCACCCTATAAGATATCAATGCTGCTACATATAATAACTCCTTTAATGATATAGTTATTAAGAGTAATGTGATTGCTTTCTCAGAAGCAGTTATCGCTTGGAAATGCCGCACACAAGGACTCGTTAAATATTCGGTAGTAACGCCACTTGTAATATTATTCGCCTTAAAAAGAATTTACTTTCTATTTATCATTCAATAAGTGTCTTTAATAGTTTCATGACGTAGCATGGTATGTATTTTTTAAATATTATAATAGTATTATTATTATCGAATAAATAAGATGGATTATATAAAAGGTTTAGAATTTTTGTAATCATTACACTTGACTATCATTTATGGTTCTGAAAATTTTAATCCTTATCTAAACATAAACATAAATTTCTATTGTATTAATTATAAATATAAACTGAGAAATAGTATATCAATTCAAGAATGTAATTAGGAAACTGATAAATATTAGGCTTACTTGATAAATTTCTTCCTAGGAAATAAGCTAGGCAATTCAATATTTTTTAGTTAAATATTTCAAAATGTGGATTCACTGAACCCTTTCATTTTGGTACATTCCTCCCGGTGAATTCCAGGCGATGTTTTGAATAATGCTGAGGGAGATATCAGGCCAGTGGAATAAGCTTCAAACGACTACTTCTTTCAATGCATTCATAAAAATGCCGTTATTTTGTCCGTGATAGCGATAGGAATATGCTGTTGGCATTTGAAAATATGTCAGAAATTCACGGCGAAATGGCGTTCAGCTTTTCTTCTGATTAACACTCATACCAAATGAAATGCTAGAGTTTTCAATATGATGAACTTTCAGTTCATTGAATACGGAATAAGCTATAGATTGGATTAGCATTATTATGCAATGATTAGTTTTAGATATTAGGTTATTGTAATTTATGGTGATATAATCTTCATTAAGTCTATTATTATCGCACTGAAAGAAAATTTTTCTATAAAACTTAAACATTCTTTGGAATGTTTTTTTTAGTTCCATGAATAGAAATAGTAAATAGAACCTAAAAATAATTTTATAAAGACAACTAATTAGAATAATTGATGAAATCATATAATTCAACAAACTTGAAAAAAGTTTATAGCTATGAATATTTATATCAATTTGATGAAGAAAGTTTTGAAGAAAAATGATCCGAGTCAAAACAGAAGAAAAGTCTACCAATTCCATTGCTAGCAGCTCCCCGAATTTCATGTGTACAAAGGACCTTGTCATCCTCGGTAGAATTGGTCCTCAGAACCCTGAGTAAAGATTCTCTCCTGTACTTTTCCAGAAGAATTTAGACAAATTCGATAGAGGAAATTGGAAGACGACTTCTCCAATTCTACACTTAGTTTAAATTATCCCATTTGCGAAAAGAACCCTCTAAAACGAATCTCCCATTGCTTCCTTTCGGACCGCTTGATCTGCATACTAAAATAAATGGCAATAAATCTGAAACTGAAGACAATTCGTTAGACTTATATCTATTCTTACTTACTATTCTTTGTAAATAATAGTAACCTTTGAGATAATCATACACCATTCGCCTGAAATCAAAAATATTATCTTCGCAAATTACGGATGGTTGACATTTATTTTTGAACTGTTTTCCACTGGATGAACTTTAATGGTAATACACGGATCAAAGTATTTGCGTTATATAAATAATCAACATTAATATTTTTTTAACGTTGTACTACGGCAAGTATTTTATTATTCAAAATAGGCAAATACATTTTATTTAATTGATAACATGAAGTGTCAAATTGAAGCATGCATCGTTAGTGTTGGAGCAGTTGTTAATTCTGTAGATAATTTAATTTTCCGACTGCTATAGTGAATATTCTTTTAAATCATTAACGGAGTTAACTTTAGATCCCCGTTAGAGGTATATTGGAAGCACCATTAAAATAAATATATATGACTGATGTCGCAAAACAATCGATCGATTTCGCAGATCAGCCAAAAGCGTAAGACAGGTACATATATCCAATATCGTTAATGAATTCATTAAATTTATTCCAAACATATTAGTCATGTATAATTTCCTGGACAATTATTGATTGTAATGCTAAAATCTCTGTTAGTAACATTTTAATTTTTCGAATTGAATATTCTCAATATTCTCTATCTTGCCTATCATCTTCCAATTCTTGGTAACAACAGAGCGTGCCCAAACAAAGTAATCACACGAAGATGTTATGATACGCTAAGTGTTGTTAGTTTCACAGGCTGGCAAATAACTTGGATGGCAAGAACGGATTAGATTATTGGAAGGAAAACATGGAAGGTTTATTAAAAAATCCTCTGTATATTGAAATCTGGAGAAATTATGAAAAAATATATAAATTGAATACATCCCTAATAAAAACCTATTTACCTGTTTTTTAAAATGCATTAAAAATATAGCTATCATATTTTATTCTGCTAAATTATTGTACCGCTAGTTAATGAACCTATTGTTGAAGTAACCGCAATTAATCATCAGGGAACTAATATTAACTATATTCAACATAATCAACATCAACGACTCCAACACTATAAAATATAATTACATAATTCTTTTTACCGAACCGAATTAAATTATAACTCATTTGATATCACGCAGTAATTAAGTCTTTTCATGTTAATAAAAGCAGTCGCTATCTTTATTAGAGGAAGTTCAACGAATGAATAACTAGAATTAAGAAAAATAAAAAAGGAAGAAATGTACAAGCGTAATGTTACCAACAAAATCGAGTTAAATGAAAGACTAATTCAATTAACGACAGGAAAAAGAGAAGCAGATGAGAATGTAAAGAGGAGAGGAAACCATTGAATAAAGTGGAAGTGAAAAAGTTAGATGTGTGGTAAAATATTAATGTAATTCAGCTCAGGAAATGAACGGTTAATCTGACTGAAAAATTGCATAAAGTACGCTTCAACCCCATAACGCCCAATACACGTTATAGGCCAATAATAATTTTTTTGATAGATCAATATTAGATAGGTAACCTTTTCAATTAAGAATATGTTAAAAAAAAACACTTTAATTTTTTTAAAGTCAAATGTTATCTGGGTTCAAAATTTTCAAATCATTAATTATGTAGTACAGCCTACATTTAATTTTACGCTTCTTACTGCTAGAATATGATTATTCGGACTAAATATAGACATTATTTGATGTTTTTCTAATGTCCTCCCCAGAGGAGGTTGGGCGGTAAAGGGTTAAATACTACACTGAAATTAACTGAAATTAATATACATGTAAATATATGATTTCAAGATAAGGGATGCTATTTTCATGTATCCTTTACATATTTTTGTACTGTTAAAGTCTATTTCCATTCTGGTGTGATGTGATATAGCCGGTAAATTGTTTGAAAACCATTGCTCGAAAGATAATGATTATTATTGCTCGAATGAAAAACTGGTCGAATATATTAGAAGAGGAAGAGTAAATTGAACAACAAGCAATCAAGGTTTTCTCAGAATCGCAAGTATTAATAACTGATGAGACACAAGGACTGTTAGGTGCAGTTCAAATTCATGATTGACCGACTTATATAAATTCGAACACTGTGAGCAATTTAATCATTCGAGTAATTGCTTATTCGATCAATTGTTTTTCGAGCAATTGTTGATTTGATCAATTGTTTTCCGAGCTTTCGAGCTATAATTTTTCGAGCAATTGTTTTTCAAGCAATTGCTTTCGACTAATTTATAAGAACCCTAGTGTGACGGTGAAAGCATATTAAAATGGATAAGATGGAGTATTTTTCAATGGAATCTATCAGTGTGTTAGCATTTTCAGTTCACTAGTAAGAAGAACATAGATTACCTGTCACCAACAGAAAAGGAACAATCACTTTGGAGAAAGCTGCCAGAGATTTTGAAGCCATGTTCAGTGTCTACATATACTCTGACAAAACTTTTGTCACGAGTAATTCAACTTCTAAGATATTTGTGAACTATATATAGATTGGTCAGTGCTATTATATAAAATATTATTGTTAACCATTTTGTAGGGAGATTTATTGTAGTACTTTAATTAATAAAATTTAAGTCCCGCCCACAGCTACTAGATCATGAAAGACAGAGATACAACTAATCAGAGCCATTAACTACAAATCAAACTAAAAATATATCTGGAGGAAACAAGGGAAAAAAAGATACAAAATACCGTCCATAACCAGCATAAAAACCAGCAACCATTAGAACACCAAAAATCCAATTACACTAAATCCGTCTTCAATATATTAAAGCAACAACTACTAAAATCTACTAACTACTTTAAATTACCACTGATGCTACTATTTCTGCTCTGTGATGATGGTACACTGGGTTAGGATAGCTCACTAACCAGCCACATGGAGTAGACAGCGGTACCAAAGAGCGAGTGACGTGATGAGGCAACGTTGGGCAACTAGTGCAATTTCCACTGAATATGTAGTGATTACCGTGAATTGAGAGGTGCAGTCTGAACATAGTTCATCTATCTTTACGATTGTTGGCTGAACTTACTTAGTTCAAAGGTGATCGCTGAGGAGGTCTACACCAGCGGTCATCATCTCTGTTCACCTGCTGACCACGACTCTATTTAATAACTCTAGTCGTAAAATCTAAACTCTCGTATTAATTATTCTGGAGTTTCACAACAATTAAATAAAACCCTTAAATAGTTATTCTATAAACCTAGAAAACATTTCCATATTTTGTATAGCTATGACATATTTACTCCAAAGGATATAAGGACAATATTCCAAGAGAACTTCTTACGTAAACCACGTGGAACAAATTAAAACTGGTAAACTCGATCAAATATCCAATAAAATATGTATTGCTTTGTATAGAGCCTTCATGCAGTGTGATTTACAGAGCGACGGTGGTTTAGTCAAATATCATTTGTAAAACTGACAGGTCTTTATATTGTCTTGAAAATCTCATAAAGACTCTTCACTTTGTTTGAATAAAACTCGTGATTCTCTTCATTTCAAACAGTCTAAGATCATCATATCTCCTTTCAAGTTAGTGACTCGTCTGCTTCCAGAGAGTGGACAAACGGAAAAAAGATGGGAGCATTTAACCACTTAGAAGCACATTTTTGTCGGGTTTTGCATCAGCTTAGATTTACAAATTTCATAACTGACGATTCTGTACCTGTTCTTTAACTCAGTTTATGGAATCATAACATTTCTGACAATTGTTAAAGTACAGTTGATATTAGCGAAAATATGTTTAGCCGTGTCCGGACAATTCATCGCGGAAAATTCGTCAGGCCAATTCATCGCGGACAATTTTATATTATATACCTGTATATCTTATTCAACACACTAATATTAACTATTTTTTAATTTCATCAAATTGGATCCGTAGAGTTTTTGGATGGTTTGATCTGATCGATGTTTTTAGGTGAGTATAAATTGTTCATACCAAGTTACGATGCTATTTTTTTTAGTTAATTGGTTTAATTTGTTTCAAATGTTTAATAATTGAATTCAAAGGCCCCCTTCACACTTGCGTTTCTCAACGCCGCGTTAGAAAAAAAGCTCATTTGGCATGTATTCACACTTGTGTTTTTGCAACGCCGCGTTAAAAAAAAAGCTCATTTGGCATGTATTCACACTTGTGTTTTTGCAACGCCGCGTTAAAAAAAATTCATTTTATCATGTTCTCTGATTATTATTAGGTTATCATTTTTTCTGGTTATCATTCTATCTTGTTATCATTTTCTCCTGTTATCATTTTCTCCTGTTATCTTTTTCTCTGGTTATCATTTTTTCCATTTTCTCTGGTCATCATTTTCTTTGGTCATAATTTTCTCTGGTTTTCATTTTCTCTAGCCATCATTCATTTTTTCTGGTTATCATTTTCTCTAGCTATCATTCATTTTCTCTGGTTTTCATTTTCTCTTGCTATCATTCATTTTTTCTGGTTATCATTTTCTCTAGCTATCATTCATTTTCTCTGGTTTTCATTTTCTCTGGCTATCATTCATTTTTTATGGTTATCATTTTCTCTAGCTATCATTCATTTTTTCTGGTTATCATTTTCTCTAGCTATCATTCATTATCTCTGGTTTTCATTTTCTCTAGCTATCATTTATTTTCTCTGGTTTTCATTTTCTCTAGCTATCATTCATTTTTTCTGGTTGTCATTTTCTCTAGCTATCATTCATTTTCTCTGGTTATCATTTTATGTGGTTATCCTTTACTCTGGCTATCATTTTCTCTGGTTACCATTTTCTCAGGTTATCATTTTCTCAGGTTATCATTTTCTCTGGTTATCATTTTCTCTGGTCATGATAAGGAAAAAAACAATTTTGCTTGATAGGGTATGTTCTGAATTATCGGACAGTTTCACATTTTCGATCATCAACATATAACGAGTTAAAATGTCACATTTATTATATACTTTTTCTTATATGATAGAATATGGGAAACTGTCCGATAGTTCATAACTTACCTAACTATTACAATTGTATCACAATGGTCAGTGACTCTAATTGTTACCTGGGTATATTTTCGTAAGTATTATAGTACAGGCATTTCTTGCAAAAAAGGGGTCAACCTCGGACAAATTGCAACAGAAAGTCTGAAAACTGTTTTATATTCAGAAAAATAACAAATCAAAACTCTTAAAGGAATCTCGGTGGTGGAAGACTCCATAAAACCATTCCAAAATGGCAGCCGTAAAACTGATATATTCCTATATCTCAACTTCGAAATGACTTAGTACTTTGATTTCAAAATGTTAAACATACATTTTCTAGAACCAGAAATCCAATGAAATACATTTTAATAAGCTAATCCTGACAAAAAATCCGAAATGCCGACCATTTTAAATAAAATAATAATAACTTCAACTCTGAATCGATTTGGAAGCTGTCTTTAAAAAAAATGACTTACTTTTTCATATAATTACATGCAATTAGATAAAAATGAAGGTGAGAACTGGTAAGATACTCACATTATGAGCATTTATTCAAATATATTAGGAGTATATCAGACCTCTCTCCAGTCATGAGATGTATGAAGAGAACATGGGAGTCAATGTCTTTGCAGCTTAGCGAGTTGTGCCATATTATTTGCACACACCAAGATCCATATTGAGTAGCTAACAGTAATACTTAAGAAATATTTGTTTCTTATCTTTGTTTGTTACTTTTTTCAAATGGAAAATTATTCTTTGGTGTTTGCCAATGAATGTGTAAATATTAAATGAAAGTTATTACGGAGAAAAAAATACTGAAAAGTCTATTCGTTGAGCTTTTATAAAAGTTTTAATGAGATAAAAAGACACTCATTCATTTATCAGCTATCTGCAAGAGAGAACACACTTCAGCTCAGATCCGAGCTTGATTAGTATCTCGACAGGGGTGCATGCAACCAGCCAAGTTAATGTGGATTCAGCCAAAACTGTTGGAACTGCTATTTTGACTAACATCGATGGACAAATTGCTGCCAACTACACATTCTAGAAAAAGAACCAAACCATCACATTGGCTTCCAAATCGGCAGTATTGATTGATATAGAGGCAGTACAGGTGGATCCCCAGCTGCTTTTCCAGCGATTGACCATTGATGCAAAAGATACAGAGGACCTGCAGTCTGTGTTTAAATATGAACTATGAAGTTACCCGCCAGCTCTATTTGGTTTCACACTTCTGCTCCGACAGCCACATAAGCCAGTGCTAGCCTAGGCTATTTGGACTCTCTTGACACACGACGCATCTGGAATCACAAGCCAAGTCCACTACGTGTTGGATGGTGGGGCACTTGTCTAGTGCATTCCATGGACACGTGGCTCAACAAACAAAAGTATCTTCACGCAATACACAGAGTATGTGGCAAGGAAGTATGGACAGACAACAGTCGTGTTTGATGGCTATGATGGTACATCAACAAAGAATACAACATACCAGAGACGTACGAGAGGGAATGCTAGAGCAACAGTGACGTTTGGTGAAGATATGTAGGTGACAATGAAAAAGGAAAGATTCCTGGGAAACAAGCTGCCCTTCATAAACATGTTCAACTACGGTCACAGAACTGAGAGACACATCATTCTGCATAGTACAATAGGCAGCCACATCTGACACTGTGGTGATCGGAGATGACACAGATCTGCTCATCCTTCTCATCTATCACTCCAACCTCAACTCATGTAACCTCTTCTTCCAACCACAGCCGAAAAAGAATGTGAAAAAATCACCTGAATATGAAGTATGTAAAGTTGCCGTTAGGCCCTTATGTATCACACCAAAATTTCTTCATATAATATTTAATGGGGGGAGATACTACTACTCCAGTGCATGGCATTGGCAAGGGAGCTTCCCTCAAAATATTTAAAGTCAGTGCGCACTTCCGTGAAAAAACGGATGTGTTCGACAGACACGCAGTGTCTAGTGATGATGTAGTAGATGCAGGAGATAAATCCATGTCATGCCCTTACAATGGGAAACCTGAAGAGTCACTAAACGTGTTGCGACATGGACGTTTCTGCCAGAAGTTCTCGCCTCCAGGTCTTCTCCACCACACCACAGCCTTCGTTTCTACTACCAAGTCAAGAAGTGGAAGGATATTGCACCTAATGATCTATGGCCAGTCGACTGGAGTAGGCGGGAAATCAGTGGAGGACTCGTGCCCGTACAGACAAAATTGCCATCAGCACCACAAGAGCTACTCAAAGTATACGCTGCAACTTCCAGACAGACTGCAGCAGTCTGAAGTGCACTTGTAAGAAGCACGACATAGACTGCTCAGCTGCATGTGGCAACTGCAGAGGGTTGGCATGTACGAACTCAAGCCAAGCCCAGCATACGCTTCATCCACACTCTGAGCTGGATAGAGTGGTGGAAGAGAACCCCCTTTTTTGTGTTTTAGGTATCCCAGTACACGCTTCATCCACGCTCTCAGCTGGATGGAGTGTATTCATTTCAATTGATTCCTTGCAACAGAAAATATACATATAGAACTTTATATCAAAGCCCTAAGTCAATAAGAATAGGAACTATTTGAAAATATCAGAATTATGCAACCCTTTTTGGATAATGGCTGCCATTGGTTTTTTTTATTTTTTTTTGGTCAGGTGTAGCCTATTGAAATTTGTTTCATTGGATTCCTGGCCCCAGAAAATGTATGTTTGTTCCTTAAATTCAAAGCCATGTGTCATTTAGAAATAAAGATATTGGGAAGCATCAGGTTTATAGCGGCCACTTTGAAAAATGGCCGGCATGGAACCTTCCGCCACCAGGATTCTTTAAGAGTTTTTATATGTTATAGTGGACACCTCCATGAACATAAAACAGTTGAAACAAATTCTGTTGCAATTTGTTTGAGGTCATATCAAATAATGCCTGTACTATATGTATTTATGCAAAATAAAGGCTAATGTGAACTGTGCAATAGACATTCATATCCTGTTGAAGTTCAAGTGTTTAAAATCCTGCTCGTATTTTAGCAGGGGACTGAACTATGTTGCGTTAAAAAAAACACTGGTGAAAAAAAAGCAATTGTGAAGGGCTTCGCTAAAATCAATTGCAGCTAAACTTTTTGCCATGGGCATTTTTTATAATGCGGCGTTGAGAAACGCAAGTGTGAAGGGGACTAAAATATTGAATAATTTACTTGAAATTAATTGAAGATCTCAATTTCATCAGAAAAGTCGTATGTATTGTAGGTAGAACTCTGCACATAATGTACCATCACTATTTGGAAAATTTGGAAGAAATGAAAAATATTGCGAATTTCTTGGCAAAATGAAAAATGAAATGAATTAATAACATGAAGTATAGTGAAATGTTAATTATGGCGATGAATTGTCCTCAACGTATTGTCCGCAACGAAAGGCCTGAGACAATTTGTCCGCGACGAATTGTCCATAACACCATGTTTAATAGTGTAGACCCAGCTTTACAAGAGCGATGTATTGTGTCTGTATGTTGACTGAATGTGTAGTAACTAATAAAATTGTGTGATATGAAGAGCTAAAGTGTTTGGAAATGCTGAAGTAGTACAGCAACAAGATAGTGTTATATAACAACTTTCATATTATTCCTATAGAACAATAATATCTATATATGTACAGGGTGTCCCAGAAATAAGTGTACCCAACTTTAAATTAGTATATTTCAACAACTACTGAAGGTACAGTTTTTTTCTAGTGTCAATTTGTTTTTTGAATCTTTTTCCATCAACAGTTAAATTTTCATAAAAATTTATTGATTGTTGTGAAAATTATAACGATTTTATTGATGGGTGGTGAAAATGGCTTTGCGTGAATGGTCAGAAAACGGACAATGAGGTAACTTGAAACATAAAAACTATCTTCATTAGACAACCATCTCACAATAAAACAGGTTTATTTCCATGTTTTAAAAGCATTCAAATAACTTTTCCTTTTATCAAACACTGCCGATCCGGAGAAATATGTTTTAAGTACAAAAAGGAAGGGACAAGTTTAAATTCTAACAAGGGCCTATCAGGTCACAAGAGGACAGTACGGTATGAAAATGAAGTCAATTTTGTTCGACAACTCCTTCTCCTTCTTGGAAAATATAAATATTTTCTTAGGTGCAATAAATTAAATATTTCAAAATCTTCAATCAATCGAATTACTACATAACATTTAATTTCACCCCAAAATATGAAAGTCAGACATCAACTTCTTGAAACAGATTTTCCACACCGTAGAAATGTTGTCAACTGATTCTTGCAAAGACATGTTTGTTTTGGGGAAGATATTATCATGAGGGAAGAAGCTGTTTTTTTTTATGAACGGAAAAGTAAGCATATTGGGTAATATGCTTCTCAGAATATCCATCCTGATTTTAATTTTGACAGACTTTATCACTGTGGCAATTAAAATCATCACTCTAACTTTCATTTTGTAGGGTGGCATGAACGACTCTTGTTAAAATTTAAACTTGTGCCTTCCTTTTGTACTTTAACACATTTCTCTGTATGGTTGATATTTTATAAATAAAATAGTTATTTGAATGCTTTTAAAACATGGAAATAAACCTGTTTTATTGTGAGATGGTTGTCTAATGAAGATAGTTTTTATGTTTCAAGTTACCTCATTGTCCGTTTTCTGACCATTCACGCAAAGCCATTTTCACCACCCATCAATAAAATTGTTATAATTTTCACAACAATCAATCAATTTTCATGAAAATTTAACTGTTGATGGAAAAAGATGATTCAACAAACAAATTGATACTAGAAAGAAAACTGTATCTTTTATAGTTGTTGAAATATACTATTTTAAAGTTGGGTACACTTTTTTCTAGAACACCTGTATATTAAAAACCGATGAATATACAGTAAATACAGTAAAAAAATCTTACTATAAATTTCAACTCATTTCAAAAATATGATATTTATACTATTTCAAAGTTGGTTACACTTTCTTGTGGGTCACCCTGTATATACAGTGTGTCAACAAAAAGTGTATCCACTGCCTTGAATCGACTAAATTCATCATTTTACGGTAATATGCATTATGGTACCATAGATGCGTAGCTTAATTAAAGAATTTTACATAGTACATATATTCAATGGCAGTGGATACATTTATTTTGTGAACATACTGTATAAATTTCATGTCCCACTCTCAGTAATTAAATAAGGACAAATGAAGAATGTAGCTATGATACGCACGAGAATATATTGGCATGATATTAAGATTTAAATGACTGTGTTTCTTCAATTTCAAAAGTATGCGGTGAATGTAAAATAAAGATTAATTCAAAAAGGTTTTTAAACACTGCAGGGTATATTATAAATTTTATAATAGTCCGTAATCACTAAATAACTAAATTTGAAATCATGGACCCTGTCTGGATTGTTTTAGTTACACCAATAATCCAATATAAATATCATTTAAAATCCGTTATTCACAGAGAAATACGCAAGTCATATATAATATCATACTATTTGATTGACTACAATCTATATATTCATACTGCAGCGCAACAGTATAAATCCTCTTCCTCAGTGATATGTAGAAATACTCACTAAAATTAATACTAGTTGTGCTACTGCATTCCTACTGGACTTAGCAGCCATCAATAGATTTGTGTCAGCTAACACTCCACCTCAGGGAGTAGCTCACTAATTAGGCCATTACTCTCTCTACCTCCTTAGGGAGTGACTACATGCTGCTGCAATGAAACTGATATGGAAATTAGAACATTTTATTCATATAACTTTGACATGATGTAAGCAGAGTTCCTCCCTTCAACAACAGGATGCTTCTTATATTTTATAGTAAATAATATATGAGTTGTAGCATGGCTAAGTGAATCTAATGATATTAGTGACAGATTCAACGAAGATGTTAGTTAAATTTTATTTAGTTTCATTTATGTGATCCTATTTATTAGCCAGCTTTTAATGGAATATTTTGCGCATCACATAATGATATTTGTAAGTTGGAATAATTATAGATAAACAGTGTCTGAGGGAATTCAAACTCTTCAAGCTTTGTGTGTTACCAAATCCTAATGAAGGCAAATGATTGTCTGCAGCAAAAACTGTTAAGGTTTATGCTTCTTGTGATTCAAACATTGATGCAAGATGAGCAAAAAACAATGGGACACTCACTGTTAACTCTTTATGTACTAAATTAGATAGAGTGGAAAAGAAACAAGAATTTTTATGACATTCTTGTTATATACACGTAGGAAAAGAAAGCATAGTAAATAATAAAAATGGAATTTTCAGTTTTTCACTAAAAAAATCACATTTATGCCTAACTAATATAAGCGTATACATGTGTTCTAATATATGAAACATCACTCTTGTGCTTATACGATCGTTTAATGAACATATCTTGAAAAAAACTCACAAAATTCATCACTTGATTGAAAGGGGAAGTATATGTCACCGTAAGGCATAAAGTGTTAAGTAGATACTAGTCATGGAATGGTCTTTTGGGTGGTCAAGTTATAATCATTATTCTGTCTTGTAGAAAGATCCTTAACTGCTTTTATATTTGAGGTTGTAGAGGCTTTTTTAGAATAAAGAGTAGATGGAAATTGTCATTTTGAGAATCTACAAGTGAGCATGATAATTAGTCAATTTCACAAAGGGTAACCAACTTATCGATAATAATCTTCTAATGTTGCAATGTCAAGATTTTTAAATCTCTGATCGAATTGACAACGTCCGATCTGGTCCACGTGATCTACGTAATTTTCACCGAAGCAGCTAAAATGTATGACTCATTTCTTAATAAGATAAATTGAAGCTAATTTAGCCAATCTGTTCTATGTACACAGGTTTCATCCTTGACAGCTTCTTTTTAATGTCATACTTCTTTTATTTTTGATATGGTATATATTGTCCTACATAAACCAAAAAGGAAGTATCTTCAAACACCAGATTAGGAAAGTATCATTAACATTCAAGTTTTGACTTTAAATTAGTATAACCAAAGTAGAACAGTCATTTCTTTGAAGTCTTTAAAGTGTTCAAATGTTCTTCAAGTTCACTTCTAAATTCTTCCGGATTTTTGTCAAAAGCGTCAAACGCAGAAGTCATTATTTTTCAGTCAAAGAGCTTATACAGTGTTTGAAAGTGCTTGGAAATCTTTTACAAAATGAACTGCATTTTCCTTTTGCTAATACTATTCAGTGGAAAACAGAATACAATAGTTTTTTTGTTTTAGCTTTGAGGTTCGACTGTTATAATGAACTGTTTGTATTTTAACCCATTTTTAGAGTTCCTGGCTGTGGCTTCAATTATTAGCGTCAACGCGGGCATTGCCTCGCACTTAGTGAACAAGTCCAATTATCTCTAAAAACTATTACAGATAGAGAAGACCTGTAAGATGCAAATGAAAGAGGTAGTCACTTATTTTTTTACATTCAAAACGGCTTTGCCCTATGACCAATGGGTTAATAGTTATTCAACTTTTTCTAAAAAAAATTTCTACCCTAGCAAACAGGGCATCAACATTCCAGGCAATATCATGCATTGCAGGTTAATGGCCTGCACCCCTATTAACTTGGAAACTAATAGAACAGTCCAAATTTGGAATACACCATCATAAAGAGCAACATGTAACACCTATGAAAGTTAAGAGGCTCAATATTGAGCCACCTGAAAATATAATATTGAGCCACCTCAATTTTGAGCCACCTGAAAATAAAAATCGCGCAAAATTTACTATTACGAAAAAGTTAAATTATACTTTAAATGTTGCACAAACATCAGAAAATAGTTTAAGTTCATTTCTGTGAAGTCAAATTCACGTTACAGACAAAAGTTTATTTTATATTACGTTTTTTATTGGTGCATAAATACTCCTGCATAATAAAAGTTTAGGTGGGCATCTTTTTGCACATACACTACACACTGTATGTACACACACCACACACTATGTATACGCACTACACACTACACGCTACTCAATTATCAATGGTTATTATATCTTATCATGCTGAAAATTAAACATTTTATTGTACTGTAAAAGTGCGGGATAATGCCCTGCATATTTTTTTCATGCCGGGCAAAACCCCGCACTACTATGTTGCCATGTAGTCAATTTTTGGCTGACCTGAAATAAGAAAAGTAGGAAGTATATTAACCTATTATATGTCACAAACGTGATCGCATTTGATTGAGAATTGTGGATTCTGCAGCAAATCTTGCAAAATTATCTGATTTTACGAATGCAAATGTTTGGTGCATAATTCTATATATTTAAAATATTTTAAAATACTTACCGAAACATAACATGAATAATATTATTTGTCCTGAGAGTTGAAACCTGTTCTTTACAATGCCGTAAACAGAAATTTAAATTTCCAAATAATTTTAGAAATAAGAGGGGTGCGGGTTAATGCCCACACATTCCAGGTGCGTGGGAATTACCCGCGTGAAGGTCATATGTATTTCAGCCATGGTATATTTATTTATTTATTCATCATCTTATTATTCGCTTAACTGAAAAAGTGTTCAACCAAATTGCCTGAAATTTGTCGAAACTATTGGTCCATGTCCAGTGACCTGCTGGTAGAATTTTGGGAGTGACCCAGTCAAAGGTCAAGGTCATGATCTTTTATAACTCAAAAAGTATTGAACCATATTGCATGAAACTTAGTGGGGCGATTGGTCAATATGCAGTAACCATTTTGTTAGATTTTGGGAGCGATCGGCACAAAGGTCAAAGATGAAGGTCAAGTCCATTTGTAACTCATAACTCAAAAAGTATTAAACCATATTGCATTAAATTTGGTGGGACGATTGGTTATTATCCAGTTAGCAGTTTATTAAATTTTGGGAGAGAACGGGTCAATGCAGCGGCGAAGGTATGCGCTCTACCGACAGCACATAATCTAGTTTTCACTGCGATACTTCTGACGGTAAAAGGAAGAGTTCAGAGTTTACATAATTTCAATGTAAATATAATTAGAATGTTACTGAGTAGAATGCTAGAAACCAGTTGGAAAGCTTAAACTCTATGATATAATTTTAAAGATATAATATATTTCATTAAACGTGTTTACTTTAAGTAATCTTCAAGAAACTTGAATAAAATTGGTTATGTAATAACTTTAATTGTTTCATACATACTACATCTATTTGTAAATATATGAAAGGCCTATTCAAATATTGAAAAGTATATCCTATTAAAATAACAACATTACATCGACATAAAAATTATGTGTAGTAAATTAGTATAAGAATATGACAAAAAGAGAATGAGACTGCAGAATTAATATTATTATTAACATTGTATTAATCAAAAATGAGTGTTTCTAAGTAAGTATGTTCTTCTATTATGAATGATAAACACTGATGTTAAAATACATCTATAAATATACTAAACATTAGTCAAACTAATTAGTTTCTCAAGACAAATTCCCAGGTAGCAATGATTCTAAGCCAATGTTGTCCCAATGTTGCCAATGTTGTCCCAAAATAGACAATGTTGTCCCAAGAAAAATTGCTACATGGACTCATTAGATCTTTAATAACTTTCTGCCAGTTTATAGTGACATTATATTCCTAGTTGTAATAATGGTGCGGTAAGTGAATCTATTTCAGCCAGTGAGATCATTAGGAGACTCATTCCAATAGCGTAAGTGGGTGATCTGTTCGGTGATGGGGTGAATTACCCCCCACTGGAAAGGGGGGGGTACCTAGTCACCTAACACCCATTCTCCAGCCCCAGGTGTTGCATTATCCCTAATGATTTGCCTTGAGAGAAAGCACTTTGCAATGTCTTCTACTTCGTTCATGTAATTTTCCATTTTGCATTTATAGGATCTGTTTAAAATATTTTGGTGTCAAATCGTTAAGTTAAAAGTAATTATATATCAAACTGTGTGCTCGATATGCAGTTATTAAATAGTTATATTAAATGCTATATATTTGTTATGATATCTGCAGTAAATATTTTCATGAATCAGAATGAAAAGTAACCGTATTCATTATTCATTTTAATTTTGATATATCTATAACGGTTCTAGGACAACTAGCCGCCGGACAATTCGCCGCCGAACAACTCGCCGCAGACAATTCATCGTGATGAGATCACGCCGCTAAAACAACTTGCCGCGTGATTTATGTTTTGCCGGTGTATACATCATTTTCATATATTTATAATTATTATAAATTTGAACAATGATTGGTTTCTATACGCTCAAGACTGACGCAGAACAGCAGTTGACAAATTTCATCATTTTAATTGATTTGTTACGGTTGTTATATCTGTGAGAATATACATCAACCCGCGAAAATTATTAGAGCTATTAATATAAATTTAGAAGCATTTAAAGTCTGGTTCGAAACGAAGGGCTTTCTAGTTGACGTCAAAAGGAAATTAAATACAAGGGAAAGGAAAGAGAAGCCAGAAAGAAAAGTGACTCCTTCAAACAAAGGCACCAACCACCAGTCTGTCACAATCTCATGGATCCAGAAAAGCTACTTCGTGGATGCAGTCACTTACCAAGGAATGATATGAAAAGGAACACAAGCACTGGTGACTGCGCTCACGAATAGAAGAGGAAAATGAAGAGGTGATAGTAATGAAACTTATTAACCTACCTAAGACTAAAATCTAAGACTTTGTAGTTAAATAACCTTTATTAGCTCTAAGGTACTAATTTTAAACTAAAGTAATTTTTATAAGTCATTAAACGTATTAAGAAGACACCTGAACTTGTTTTCTTTTCATTAGCAAATTATTTTTAGTAAAATACTTTCAAATAGAACGAAGAAAATTTTATTGTTATACAACACACACTATGTTTATATAATGGTTAAAAAACATTATTTTTAACTTTTGAAATGGAAAAGAAAACATTTTCAAATACTGTTAAGAAATTCTAAAAATTGATAAACAACACGCATCTGATATTTAAATTTTTTTGTATAAGTAAATGGTGTATACGGCGGTAAATCATAAATAACACGGCGAGTTGTTTCGGCGGCAAATTGTCCTAGCAGCGAATTGTCCTAGCGGCGAGTGGTCCCGACGGCGAATTGTCCGCGGAGAGTTGTCCGCCGGCGAATTGTCCGGTCACCATCTATAACAATGGCATATAGCGTTGGCATACAATTATTATTAATTTCATTAATATTTATTGTGTTCTGATCAGTCTATCTGCATTGAACCTATAAGGTCTTGCTCTAATTTAATCACATCAGACAGAATGATGTTGTCTTCTGCCTAATATAAATAAAACAATTTATTGAAATCGCGTTTTTGGGAAGCATCCATCGCGTTTTTGATACAATTTTCTGCTGCATCAACAACGCGAAAGTTCTGAATCATCGATGCAGAGGCGAAGCATCACTCATTATTTGCAATATTTTACTTAATTTTAATAGTCAGTCTGTTTTCTGTCTATGGTTTAACTGTGAGAATGTCATTATCCTTGTGTTTTTTTTGTATCTGGTGCAGTAGATACATCTACCGAAACAATTAAATATCTTAAAACAATACCACCACATATTTAGCATAGTAAATAGAAAGGTAGTTTAGACAATGTCATTATTATAGACAGCAGAGCTGTGACGTCAAACAAAATTAATGGTCTTTTCACCAATAACTTGTGATAGACATATATAAGATGTATGTGATAGCTTTCACAATACATATTTTAGTTCGATTCTATAATTTGGTTCGAAATCCATTATACATGTTAAACCATTTTAGTACTGTTTTTTTTATATAACATATATTCTATAATCTGTATTCATGAATGTATGACAACAGCTATTCAATAAATTGGAAAGATAATTATCTAATATACTTTTTTAAATATCGCAAGCATCTTATTTGCAACAAAAATAATACGTGGCAACTCTTTTCAACGTCATTGATGCCATTTTCAATCTGTGCTAATTTATATCCGTAGACTTATCCCAACTTCTTTATTCTAGTATAAACTTCGTTATTCACTTTCTTATGTCATTTGTCAACAAGATATTTAACTGAAAAAAGGTTAATAGAATTAAAATAATGTCTTCATACATATATCACTCTAACGTAGAGTTTAGTTTTGGATTTAGAGGTTGGAAGAATTATATGTTTATGATACCAAATAATCATCGTTTTTAATTTTAATGACCGCTGTTAATTTCAGCCCTTTCTTCGATCTCACTTCTGCCACTTCTTTGTAATTAATGTAAATCTGAAAGTTAAAAACTCTTTATACCTAACCATATAATCTGAGAAATAGTTACTTAGATCTGCTTAGGAAATTACTTAAATACCTCCATGCAACAGCAAACATTTAATATATGCTTACACTTTTTATATAGAATATTTTAATGTAAATAAATAATACAGTAGAAGTTCCTTATTCATGAAAGTTGTGAACCTGGTATTGAAATTTCATTACACGATATTTCTGTTTTCAAATTACCTCATCCTTATAATATGTGATTAAGTACCACTCGTAAATTATCAGGTCAAAATTCTGAGGTCATTTTATGATTGCTGCACTCAGTTAATGTCCTTGTCTGTTTCCCCCAATCTTTTGAGGGAGAAAGGATTAACTCTACTCTTTCTATTCATTTCAACGGTTTTCAGTTTTAATAAGCACGAATTAAGAGCAAAATTGAGGAGACCAATTAGGGAGATTAATTAGGAGTCTATTGTAAACAGTTATAGACTGAAGATTCCCTTATTAGTACTGGATAAGAATTTCTCATCTGTATTAGTAATTAAATTGTTTCAATCTTCTTTGCGTAAAAGAGTTAAATGATAATTTGACATTATATTGAAAATAAAAATGGGATAATAATTGTCCTACTCATTATGGCCATCTTGGTTTTTTGTGATGGTCTCCACACGCTTGTGGAACTTGGAAATGATAGGAATGATGTCAGCTATCTCTAACAACCTTACGACTTCTCGATATCCTCCCTGTGAGCCGTGATGCTATTGCTACACGTATTCCTTCAACGCACAAATTAATTTACACGGGAAATTTTTTCTCGTATAAAATATGGGAAACTGGTTTATCAAGACGTCATTAGGAAAAAATGTAAGAAAAATATTAAAATTACAATTTTTTACTCTATTGTGTTATGGCATGACTTAACTAATTATTTTATTTGAATGTGCTAAGGGAAAAACTATACGTACTGTCATTCAAAATCTGTTCATTTATTATTACAAAATATGGAGAATTATCACATGTTAATAACCACGTGCCAAAGCCTGAATACAGGTGTATTTTTAAAAAAACTCTGCGAATAGTTTCGTATACCATTAATTATTAATTTCAGTGACAAGAGAGAGTGAAATTATCTGCAAGAGTGATACAAAAAATTAAGGAATAAGATATTA
Source organism: Caprella mutica (assembly GCA_947561585.1). Lineage (NCBI taxonomy): Eukaryota > Metazoa > Arthropoda > Malacostraca > Amphipoda > Caprellidae > Caprella > Caprella mutica. Next base: position 43,378 of record CANNZV010003120.1, read on the forward strand.
AACATGTTTATTTTTATCGTTCCACCAGTGACCCGCTGGAAGCTGAAAAGTTTATTTAGTCTTGCATTAATATTTATGAAATACATGTTTGGTTCGCTAATCTAAATAATTTGTCACTTTTTCCATTGATGGGGACCAGCCATCTATTATAGGCATGACGGAACAAATCACTGGGTAAAGAAGAGATCAAAGAGAAATTATGTTTTAAAATACGTACTGTAGGAAGAACAGTATGTCATAATTATAATTATTGACCAAAAAGTTTTCGTATTTCACTGCAATCTTTTCTTTCAATTAACGAATTTAGATGAACTTTTGTTCTTAAATTAATCACAAAAAATTATTTAAATTGTAAGTATTTTGTAGCTTTTATTTGTAAAACTATTAACTGTGAAATGAATTACCTGCTAACTTGAATTGCTAACTTCATACAATATTAATATTTCTGTACTTACTTGCTTTTAGTGTGCCTCGTGTATTGCTGAGAAGAAAATCTTTGGGCTTCCATTTCCCCTTTAACCTTTTCAAATTTTCTCTATAGCTCATTCAAGGCAGGGAGTCAAGCTCCATGCTTCACAATTTCTATTCATCTTTTTCCTATTGATAGAGTTTTATTTTATACCTTTATTGGGAATGAACTGTTTCGAAAATAAATTAAGGCTGATATAGAATATCACTAATAAATAAAATTAGTAATAAATTATGTTGTTTAAATGCAGGGAGATTCAGAATGAGGACAGCAAAATTCTGATATTTCTATTGGCATACAAAGAGTCAATTTTATTTCAAAGATTACATAATAATGATGGAAAATATAGGCAACCGATACAGTGTTCCATTTATTCAATAATAGCATCTTTATTTCGAACTATAGCTAACAGTCTAGGAACAAATACATTACAAGTGACACGTATCAGTTCTTGTGAAATTACTTCCCTTTTTCTACTTGCTTGTTTATTTCAGGAACTCAATTGAGAAGTAGTCGATACTCTTTTTTTCAAAATCGACCAGATTACAAGTCAAGCGGACAGAGAGTCACACCAAGTAATGATGGTGCAGTGTCCTCGTGGGAACCACATGGCAAGCCCTGAGAAATGTTCTATAGTCCATGGTGGCAGCTTCAATTCCAGAGTAAGAGCTGGAGATGTACCGTTCTGAGTCCATGTTGAACCCACAAGACTCAAATACGGTCAATCAGGAAAAACTCTGAGTGGTCAATCCTACCGTAGTATGAACTTGCAGAACTCTAAACTCCACCTCTCTGATGGTTCACAACTTGATGAAAGCCAAATTTCATCTCATATGTGAACATCAAGTTAGAGTGCTGCCTTTAGTTATCTTCAGGATGTGAGGACTTCCTTCAGCTCTTATTCTCTCATGATGGTCAGAAAGCTCATGCCATTTCAGCATTTTATAGGATTTTGTTCTCAGATCTTCTTTCAGCACTTGGTAGATTGTAATTCTGCTGAAATTAGCTTCTATAACCGATTCACAATGAAAAAGACGTGAATTTAGGCGTAAATTCTCCCGTGTGTTTTTGATCAGTTCATTGGTCCATTTGCTAAACCAGTCTTCTTCTATTTTTTTAAATTTCTCCAAAGAGATTTGACTCATTGACAACTTTTATGCAATTGATGAATTATTTTAACATTCTTTATGGAGCTTGATTACTATATTTTTAAATAGAAATAGAAGCATAATGACACAAGTTTCAAGATGAATCACGAATTATATAGAATCAAACATCTTTCCAAACAATTCATTTTATACGCAAAACTAGTTGCCTCAATTATTAAATGCCTTTTATATGAAAAAATCTTTTTGTTTTAAATTAACAGCAAGTTATAATTTGAGTCGAAATATTTTTGAACAAGTGTTAAATGAAAAAATAATTCATTCTCTTGAATATCAATTGCTGAACATAATTGCTTAATGTCAACAATTATCGCCAACTAGAACTACAAAGTGAACTCCCTAATAGTTATTAGATCACCTCTACAAATTATTCGGTGGAGTTTCATCAAAGCCTTTGCCTTTGAGAGCCAAGGAAGAACAATTTATTCCCCATCGTTTGAGAGACCATTCGTCGAATCCTCAGCCACTTGTCTGTTGATTGGCCTAATTGACTCCGCTAAGGTGGCTCTGAAGAGAATTGGACCTATCATACAAGCATGCTATTTTAAGAAGCTATATAATAATTCATTCATTCAATAATTAATTCAATAACAATTCCTAGAAAGAGTCTTAAAGAAACCTCGCATAGGCTTGTTGAAATGCATTTTTATTTCTTGTGTACTGATATATTTTTATTTTATTTTTTCAATAAACTATTATCATTATTATCACTATCATTCAACCTCTTTTCATAAATAAATATATGGAAATATATTAAAGATTTGAATATTTGGTTCTATTACTTGAACTCTTAAATTAATGGTTTTGCTCTATCAACATGCTAAATTTTATTGCAATATTTTCTGTGAAACTGGTTCCTTTGTTCAAGGTTAAGTACATATTTTAATTATTGAAATTTCTTTATACTGCATGCTTAATTTAATTCTATATTAAAAATAGAGTGATTTATTAAAATAATTTAATCATTCTGATATCTATGAATAAATTACACTTTTTGGATTATAAATAAAGAAATGAAATCGATGGTAAATTGGGTTCGGATTTTCTGTCACTCAAGCAAAATTATAATTTTGGTGAGAAGTACATAATTTAAATATGGAATACTACTAATGAAATATGACCTTGTATATGTTTTATAACTCAGGTAGCAATGTTTCTTGGGCCAATATTGGGACCATTGGGACAACATTGGCCCGAAAATCATTGCTACCTGGGAATTATATGCAAGTGTTATAGGAAATATAATAATTAAATAGTTGTCCCTCTAGCGGGGCTGTTATGAACTAAATCTTTAAAAAAACACTAACTCAAATGAAAAGTAACTTTTATAAAAGTAAAACGTGAAGAAATCAAAAGGAAAAATGTGATTATAAACAGTAATTACACAGAAGTACTAAGTTTCTAAACTTTTTAAACCTGTCTTTCTTATTGTCAGTTATTATTTTTAAATATTTATAATGATTTACGCCAAACTAATTAATGGAGACTCATAAAAAGTGTTTAACTATAGATTTAATTTATGAAATAGATATTATATGAGATAGAATGTCTATATCTTCTAAAAAGAACTATTTGCACATAATATGTAAATAAAAAATCATTATTTCAAATATTCATTTATCTCAAAAATTCACCCATGAAAGTCTAAGTAAGAAAATTCATTTCAATTAAATCATTTAGAGAAACAAAGCATCTTAATTCCCATTAATTCTCTGCAAATTTTATCATTTTACTTCATTATAGTCCAAAAAGTTTGGCATAATACAGTCACAACATAAAGAAAATGTCAATATAATGATAATTATTTATCATTTATATATTTTTTATTGGTATCCATGATACCTGCAGGTATCAAGTATACAAATTAAAATAATGGTTAAATAATAATATCGCATATTTTTTCTTACTTGATCTTAAATGTGGAACCGTCTGATAATTCCGAAACTTACCCAATGGTCCAATCCACCTAATTTTTCTTTTCATATAATTCATAAAATTTCAAATTAATTATGTAACAATTTAAATCTCTAACTATTTATTAGATGTTGTTCTTAGAACTAGGTGTAAAAATGGCCAGAAGTGAAGAATTAAATTAAAACATAGTATTTTTAAAATAAATGCTAAATACAAATAAGTTACTTCCATGATGATGTTATATAACACATCCACTGTTGTTAGAAGGAATGATTTCCTAGCTACCTTTTATACTTTTGCATTAAAAAGCAATAAACGAATCCAGAACAATATCATTGCTATACTTTTTCCATTGACAATGTTTTTTTCTAGTAATATTCATGTGTCCGTGTGATTTATTATCTATCATCTGGTTCACAATTTCTAGTTTTACTAGTCAGTTCCATCCCAACAATTCTGGAGAAACCAGTTGTACATCAACCAGGGACTTGCATGTAAACATCCAGCCTCTCATCTCACAGAATATAAGAACAATATAACCTGAATTAATTATTAGCTGCCAACACCGACAGCAATTGTTTGCAAATTAAATCTCCAGATTTCTATCGGATAACAAACCTGATATTTGATGACAAAATGACAGTTGATGGAAATATTTTTTTATGGATATGAAAAAAGTTTTTCAATTAATTCATTTTTTGATAAAAAAAATCAACTAAAAAGTCACCCTTTATTTATATCGTAATAGAGAAGAATATCGAAGATCGAAGCCTGTGAACGAGTGTAAACACTAAAATAGTATATATGATATATACAGTCAGATAGTCAGTCATATTATTTTTATATATTATTGGAGAAATTTATATTCAATTGACTTTTTCAAGTAATTCTTAAATACAGAAGATTACATACCAATATATATGCAAACTATTCAATATCAATACTATTAAAACTATTTAATAGAAATACTATTCAAATTATTCAATTCATGTGACTCATCAAAATTTCTTGGTAAAAATTATTTTGATTATTTTTTTTTCGATTATTTTAATTTTTGATTACTTCAAACTTGAATTATTTAAATGTAATTAATTTAATTAATTATTCCTATTGCAATTATTTGATTGTTATTCATCTCGCAATCTGTTTTTTGTATTAAATTTCTAACAATTTATATTATCGATGATCCCAACTACTGTTTTCGTGAGAGGTCACAATTTAATTAAAATGCTACATCATAGTTACGTAAATAATTGTCCTGTGATGACTTAATGAAATCATCACCAAATTAATGATATTGTTGAATCTTTCACTGTGAAGTTTGTAAAAGAATTAATTTAGTTTGAACTTCAACGAATTATCTTTAAAGAAAAATTCAACGGATTCCTTCACAACTCTTAAATTTAATTTATGGCAATTGGTTTATTGCATTCTTTTTTTTTGCATCTAGTTTGAACTGTTTTATATATTTTAAAATTGACAGGGGATAAGTTATACAACAGATTATAAATAATATAATGACATATAATGCCTCTTTTAATTAGGTTGAAACAGATTTGACAAAAATAAAATGGTTCATAAATAACAAAAAAGAGTTTTAAGCTCAAATGGCTGGCTACAAAAATAGACTGTCATTGTGTAGTGGTAACAGTTTGCCTCTTAGGATTAGTGCCAGGCACATCCAGATATAAAGTGGTAGGTTTCATCTTTTATCCGTAAATTGGCTGTTTGCACACATTTTCGTTCAAACATCTATCGAAACAACATCTGTCGTTACCAGCACAAGAACCGTGACTAGAGCAAGGTTGGGGAGGTTGGAAGCTACGAAGTGGGCATTGAGCACGAACTGGTGGGCAGACTCCGCCTTTCACAATCTGGGTGGTAATGGCGGGCTTTACAGGTTCGTTGTTTCCTTCACAGCAGAAAGCTTGACCCTCTGGAGTCTTGCACCAATATCTGCAGGAGGATGGTCTGGGAACATTGCCTCCGTGACCTACGCCACCGAGTCCTCCACCTAAACCAGCATGAATTGAACCGAGTCCACCACCAACACCGGCACCTGGATATCCTCCACCGATACCAGCTCCGGGGAATCCACCTTGTCCGGGAAATCCGCCTTGTCCGGGGAATCCTCCTTGTCCGGGGAATCCACCAGCTCCAGGGAACCCACCTTGTCCAGCGAATCCACCACCATGATTTAATCCACCGCCGCCATGAGGCCTTCCACCAAATCCACCACCAAGTCCTACATTTCCACCATGGTGTCCACCTCCTTGGAAGTTTCCGAAATTGCCTCTGGTGTTGGCTGCTCCACCAGGTTTCTTACCTGCCTTCTTTTCTTCCTTCTTCTGTGCAGCGACGCTCAGGACGAGCAGACCGCAGATGAATAATACCTACAAAAAAGAAAAACAGTTAATATGAGTTTAATAGAGGCAAAGCTGTGTCTCAAGTCCCTAGAGCCTAATTTTCAAAAATAAATCGAAAACTACTAATCGTTATCTCAATTTAGCAAAACATATTTCAATGAATAAAATAGATGACTTTCACACATGTCATAATTAAAAATATAAATAGCAAAGCGAAATGAAATTCATCGCTAAGAATATTTTAAGATGCAAAGAGGAAATATTTACCGAACATTCACCCCTGGATTAATATTGATGTCTAATCACTATTAAAATTAAAAAACAAGTTTATTCAAATTACAAATTTGTTCATATTTATCATTTGAATTTATTTATAATTGGTGAGAAATTTATTTCTAATTGTTTGAAATAAAGTACAAAGTAACTCCTTGACTCCTTCTTGAGGACCGTAACATCGAATTTGTATAAATGGACCACCCAATTATTGCTCCAATTATCAGTTCGCTCCGTTGCAGCTCGAAAAATAACCTGTTCTGGTTGAACTATAGTATTTTGCACACCGCAAATCCCTTGAGCAAAATAAGCCGTGCTAAAAAAAATCTGCCAAGGTTTCGCCAAGGTTAGGCATCTTTTACACAAAAACAACCAAGACGATCTCGTTTTTAGACGGAATTTGTAAATTTCAATTTAAACATTTTATCATTTAAAATTACTAATGTATAAATTCTTTAATATAGTTTGAAAAGTAAATGAACTTTTAGCATTAGCATTTAGACTACAGCTGATAAAAAGATAAATTCTAAATATTAGCACAATTTATCGTTATTCTTCTGATGTTTTAAGGGTTATCAACTCATCGAGATATTTCAACATTTCCAAGCATTCGGGTAAATCTGATTGAAAACTAGCACTTAGCACTTGAAACAGGTTTATCCGAAAAGTTAAAATTTATCAAAATTTCTGGAAGAGTTAAGAAGCCTTATTTAATTAGAAAATGCATCGTGAATCTGACAAATGAATATTCGAGATCTTTTCTAAATCTGTACCTACTCGCTTTTATTAACTAGATCTCTTCAGATCTGAAATATTGTTTACCTTGAATGAAGTCATGTTGTATAACAGGAGAGCGTTAGACTGCAACTTTATGGGAGGCAGTCAGACAAACTAATGTGAGGAGACCAGGCGCGTCCCCCCTTATATAGGCTGCCAATGTGCCGGGGATGCAACCACACTGGTTATCATTTGCACCACCGCGGGGTAACTCCCCGGTTTGACCACTTAAACCCTCTTGCTTTCAAAAAAATAACAATGAATCTAGTAGATATACTGTAGTGTAAGTTACGAATTACGAATTACCGGTCAGTTCCACATCTTCGGTCATATAGGAAAAATCTATATAATAAATATTATTTATTTTTGTTATAAAATCGTATCTTGTTATATGACACCACAGATCATACATACTAACCTTATACCGATCTCGTGGTCATATTTACTCACTTAAACTAAGTATGTAACCAGTTTTCTGAGCGAATAAGGATTAATTAACACTATTTATGATTTTTTGGAAAACATGTCGGGTAACTTGATCATAATAAATATTTGAAAAAAAAGTTGATTTCACGCGTCGTTCGTACGTACGACATCAGAAATTTAGCCTCATTTTCCTGTGAACTGTTTTTGCACACGTTTTTGTTAAATTTTTTATTTAATAATTCATTATTCTGACAAGTATTTTCTATGCAATCTTCTTTTAACATAGTAAACTATATATACCAATAGAGTTATTGTATCATTATTTTTGAATATTGTATTATTGTAAAAAGTAACTCAACCACAAAAGATACATGTACATATCATAATATTGTTGATTCTCCAATCTCATATTTTACTATTACCTGCCTTAACATGAAAAAACGTTCCGTGAATATAATATAGCTTTTGAGCATCTTCAAATTTATTTAGTTGGAAAATATTGAAAAGTAACGATGAAAAAAGTGATATTATTTATAAGTTTGTCGACAAATGGAAATAATTTTATTTACTATCTGAAAAAATGATCTAAGACAGCAATCATCACAGTGACTCTTTTCTCTCATAGTACATCATCACAGTGACTCTTTTCTCTGATAGTACATCATCACAGTGACTCTTTTCTCTGATAGTACATCATCACAGTGACTCTTTTCTCCAATAGTACATCATCACAGTGACTCTTTTCTCTGATAGTACATCATCACAGTGACTTTTTTCTCTGATAGTACATCATCACAGTGACTCTTTTCTCTGATAGTACATCATCACAGTGACTCTTTTCTCTGATAGTACATCATCACAGTGACTCTTTTCTCTGATAGTACATCATCACAGTGACTCTTTTCTCTGATAGTACATCATCACAGTGACTCTTTTCTCCAATAGTACATCATCACAGTGACTCTTTTCTCTGATAGTACATCATCACAGTGACTCTTTTCTCTGATAGTACATCATCACAGTGACTCTTTTCTCCAATAGTACATCATCACAGTGACTCTTTTCTCTGATAGTACATCATCACAGTGACTCTTTTCTCTGATAGTACATCATCACAGTGACTCTTTTCTCCAATAGTACATCATCACAGTGACTCTTTTCTCCAATAGTACATCATCACAGTGACTCTTTTCTCCAATAGTACATCATCACAGTGACTCTTTTCTCTGATAGTACATCATCACAGTGACTCTTTTCTCTGATAGTACATCATCACAGTGACTCTTTTCTCCAATAGTACATCATCACAGTGACTCTTTTCTCTGATAGTACATCATCACCGTAACTCTTTTCTCCGATAGTACTGTGGTGACAGTATCTCTTTTCTTCGATAGTACTCTGGTGACTGTATCTCTTTTCTCTGATAGTACTCTGGTGACTGTATCTCTTTTCTCCGATAGTACACTGGTGACTGTATCTTTTCTCTGATAGTACTCTGGTGACTGTATCTCTTTTCTCCGATAGTACACTGGTGACTGTATCTCTTTTCGCTGATAGTACACTGGTGACTGTATCTTTTTCTCTGATAGAACTCTGGTGACTGTTTCTATTTTCTCCGATAGTACACTGGTGACTGTATCTCTTTTCGCTGATAGTACTCTGGTGACTGTATCTCTTTTCTCCGATGGTACACTGTTGACTGTATCTCTTTCCGCTGATAGTACTCTGGGGACTGTATCTCTTTTCTCCGATAGTACACTGGTGACTGTATCTCTTCTCTCCGATAGTACACTGGTGACTGTATCTCTTTTCTCTGATAGTACACTGGTGACTGTATCTCTTTTCTCCGATAGTACACTGGTGACTGTATCTCTTTTCTCTGATAGTACTCTGGTGACTGCATCTCTTTTCTCCGATAGTACACTGGTGACTGTATCTCTTTTCTTCGATAGTACACTGGTGACCATCAAACTCTGTCTCCCTGATGGACTATTACAATGTAACTGTAAATTCTTCCAGAACTGACCAGTCAGTCCATAGGACCGCCACACCAAATAACACAGAAAGGTCAGCTGTTTGAACTGTGTTTCTCCGTGCTATGGAACTTGTTGCCAAACTGCACTTCATTGTAATACATTCATTGTAAATAGTAGCTCTCTCTATTATACACATATTCCTTCTGATATTTCTCCGTTTTTTTTAAATTTTCTTAACATTTTCAGAATACAAAACAACTGCATTGATGTGACAACTGCATTGTTGTGACAACTGCATTGTTGTGACAACTGCATTGTTGTGACAACTGCATTGTTGTGACAACTGCATTGATGTGACAATTGCATTGTTGTGACAACTGCATTGTTGTGACAACTGCATTGATGTGACAACTGCATTGATGTGACAACTGCATTGTTGTGACAACTGCATTGTTGTGACAACTGCATTGATGTGACAACTGCATTGGTGTCACAACTGCATTGATGTGACAACTGCATTGTTGTGACAACTGCATTTTCTTTCTAGGAACTAGTTTAAAATAAAAAGCAATCAAGAAAGAGACTTTCTTCAATTACTTGAAATCGTGAGAGAGTTGTTATACACCGAATCAAACTCTAAATGTTACAGTTAAGATGCTATGCATTCATTTCTCACCTGTTTCTTTGCAGTATAATATTAATTTACTTTTATATTGAATACAATTCAAATGTTATTTTTTTTATTAATAGAAGATAGTAGCTCGTTTATTTTTTATTTTTTTTTTTTTTGAGGGGGAAGGAAGAGACGACTAATCGTGAAAAAATACCATATAATCTTACATACAGCGATATATAATTTTTGTTGTACATGTTAGCTGGCGTAAATATTATACATTTTAAATTAAACTCTCATTATTCTTCATAATATCATTCATGATGTTTTTAAACGAATATTTCATTTTTTTTCATTACAATCTTATTAAATTGTTAGGATATTCATGACAACCGGACTTCAATTTCAAATTCTTTAAAAAAATTGAGCAAAAGTAATTTTATTTAACTTTATTGAAAATAATTTCAGTAAAGCTTCCAAAAGTCATTTTAAGATTGCTGTTTGAGACTTAATAACTGTAATTTAATTAATATTTACCCTTATGTTTATTTGTATTCTTATCAAAGGCAGGGTAAAGTTCCAATTACCAGATCGAATTAAAAACCGAATGAAAAAAAATATTTGTAATTATTAGAAATGGCAATAAAATATTACCATTGATTCAACATATTCAACACTGATCTCTCATAGATGCTAACTAAGAAACTTAAAGTTTCGAAACAAGTTTCCTTCGAAAGAATACATCGGAAGATTTGTTTACATTAAGTTTAAAATTACATCCTTTAAATGATAGCCATACTTTTTATGCAAAACCTTCGCTTATTTTATGCAAAAGTCAAGCTAATTCGAATAAAATATTGAATGCCGATGTTTTTAATTCAATCATCCTGGCTTTTTCGGTGCTGCAAATCCTACAATTTTGTCTATTAACATTCCCTGATAGATGAAAATGTGATTTACCGGAATAATATTACATTCTGAATAAATATCTCATTTTCACTAAGGCTAAGAAAAGCATCTGCGTAATACAAACAGTGAAAATAACATTTCTTTGTCGAGAAAAGTACAGCTATCAAACGCTAATGTGAATAATTCTCCATGTTTCAATACCCAATTTAATAAACAAATGAAAAGGTTGAGATGCTCAGGGTTCACCCTGTAGTACGTGACAGAGGAATATCACGTTCATTTCATTTGACTTTGGTATCACCTTCCCAAAAAAGTCAAGATATCCCTTGTTTTTTGCTCTGAATTTCACGCATGAATCTGAAAAAAAAATAATTATGAGAGTCAGACCATAATTTCATGAAATAAACAATGCAGTGAAGTAAAAAAAAGATAATAATGAAATAGGGTTTTTGTAAAAAGAATACAAAATATTTTATATTTAATGTCTATTATTAACCATAAACTTTTAATTTATTAACTGTCTAATTTCTTAATATAAAATATTTTTAAAATGACATACTATAGTTATTAAAAAAAGTAAAAACAATAGTGACTTGAAGTATTCTAAACTATTTCAAAATATAACATTAAAATGTTCCCTCAATATTTATATTCCTTTTTGAACTCTTTTCCAAACCATTATTTTATTTTGAATAACAAAATAACAAAGGAATGAATTAAAAGAAAACTTAGTATTGTTTTGTGGCTCTGAGAAAACGAACTCTCTATCTCTCTCTTTGTATCTTAATCTGTATCACACGATACAATTAGATACAAACTCTCTATTTCTCTCTTTGTATCTGTATCGATACGTTAGATATAAACTCTCTCTCTCTCTTTGTATCTCTATCGATACATTCAGATGCAAACTCTCTACCTTTTTATCTCTATCGATACGTTAGATACAAACTCTCTCTACCTTTTTATCTCTATCGATACGTTAGATACAAACTCTCTCTATCTTTTTATCTCTATCGATACGTTAGATACAAACTCTCTCTACCTTTTTATCTCTATCGATACGTTAGATACAAACTCTCTCTACCTTTTTATCTCTATCGATACGTTAGATACAAACTCTCTCTACCATTTTATCTCTATCGATACGTTAGATACAAACTCTCTCTACCTTTTTATCTCTATCGATACGTTATATACAAACTCTCTCTACCTTTTTATCTCTATCGATACGTTAGATACAGCTGAATCATCAAAAGGGAAAACCAACATTGAACTTTCTATTTATGTGCTTTCACTTTCACCAAAATAGAATTAGGGACTAGAATGATAAGTCATTTATACTATTCAAAATAATGCATTAAACGAATATTCCTGTGGTACTTAATTATGTTCTTTGAATAAATAAACTATCCACAGAATGATAAAATATTATAACTAGTCGAATAAAAAAATTATGTGCAATGTTTTCCTCAAACCGTACGCTCTCAATAATAATTTTTATTGCGGAATAACACACGTGCTTTTATAAGGAATATATAAAGATGATTAAATAAAAAGACGATAATAAAAATTATAACGACGCTTTTTTCCAAAAACAAGTAGAATAAATTGTTTACAGAAGCGAAAACGTTCACGTCGTAACGCATAAAAAACTCACATGGTTTATTTTCATAAACACGTGTGTAGACAAAATAAGGGATCAGTAACTACGTTTTAGCTGCTCCGTTGATATAATTTTCAGGGCTGTACCGCGTACTTCCCAGCCAATGACAGTAGCTAGAAATGAGTGACGTCACACCTTGTGTACTATCATACAATTACCTTCACAGGCGACAAGTACCATCTGTTGGTAAACCTATAATGTACTATCATCTATTAAAATTGCAGTATCGGTATAGTGTATAAAATACTTTATTATTTTAATGGAATAATATATTAATAAATATTAGAGCATTGAATTAGTTTGTGTTTTTGTATTGCTGTGTGGTGACGGTACTAAAGTTGGTGATGGTACTACCAGTTTTTTTCTAGAACTGGTCTGTGTGTTTCCAAGTATTGGCAACAAAAGCAGTACGAACTGAAGATATTATTCAAACAATATTGAACAGAAAATAAAAGATTGTCTGTTTTAATTTCATGCTAATTAGTAAATTAAATAACTATTTTTGATATTAATTAGTTAATTTGAATAATGTATCTAGTAATTATTAGTTTGATAATTACGAATTATTGCAAAACGCTAATGAAGGATAACTGGTAAAATTAGTTTAATGTTAAATATAATCATGAATCCTTTGTGATTATTTGATATCTTTTTACCAAGATCATAAACACATGCGGCTATTGTAAAGAAGAAAATATACCTCATTTTAATGTTACAATAAATATTAAAATACAATAACTGTATCCTCATTCAAAATATGTAACTTGAATATTCAAAATTATACAAAATAATTATTATAACAGTTTGATTGTTTCATAGAAATATTATGATTATACTTTAAAAAAATATAATAAACAATGAAAATATGGTATATTTGAAAAAAATTACAGTCAATTAAACTTGTTTATTTTTGATGCTTAATATTAATGAGATAAAATAATCATATCCTTTTTTTTTTTCCTTTCAGAACTTGGAAAAAAACATCAAAATGAAATCTTACACCAATGTATGTGACTAACTGCCAGTCATTTACTGTGTTGTGATTGGGGTGCAGAGCCTACCATGGACCACTAGATTGAACCCTTGGACCAGTGCATTGTTCTGTTGTAATTGAGGTCCACAGTGCTACCATGGACCACTAGATTGAACCCTAGGACCACCGCATTGATCTGTTCAGACGATGAACATTTTGCTTTGCATCTTCATCCTCGTATGCAATTCTAGTTGCAACTTCGCAACCTACATGCAAGGTGAGTACAGCCATGTGCTACATAGTGAACCTAAGTTATAAATGCATGTGTACATGTATTTGTTGATTTATTTTCATATGCAATGTATTCAATTTTTTTTTTATTTTGCTATTGAATTAAAATTAAAATTTTAATTGTTTTTAAATTTAATTTGTTGTTAAATATTAATTGTTTTTATATTTCAATTTGATTTGCATTAATTAATTAATTAATTTGTACAGAGTTTTCATTAATATTTCAATCTTATTTAGATTTTGAATACGCGTGCATTATTATTCAATTTATTTTAGATTGTGGTGCAGTTGATTCACAACGCGTTTGTATTCACATTCTTAATTATTCGTGAATTTTAATGGCGTTCTAATGCAAATTATATATATGACAAACACTTCTCTTTTCCGTGTATGAAAGACTGAAATAAAATATTATTTGGCGCGAAACTACAAGATATTTCCTTACAAAAACTAATTTTAACGTACACCTGATATCATTTATTCGGCTAAAAACTTACTCACCGGACAATAACAATTAATGACTATTAAAATATATTCAATGGTAAACTTTTATACGTTAGTTAATGAATAAAAATGACAGCCTGTAATTGACACTCTACCTGTAAAAGCCTAACAATAATATCTCATTGACTACAGTTCGATTCCTCGCTCAGCTCACTGTGTATACCTAATTGATATTTATAAAAGTCATTTGCCTGTGGTGAATTGTATCCTTTTTCATACTATGTTTCTATATATTATTTTGAATTAATTATTTGAATATATAGGTATATAATAAAACAGCACCACAATCTTCAAGATAATAAAGTACTATAAAGCAACGGAATATGCAAATGATTACCTAAAAATACCCAGTAATTCGTAAAGTTTATCATTATAAGAAGATAACCTCTTATTCACACGAATATATATAATTAGTATTTATTTATAATAATAATTGGAAGTATATTTGATTTATTAGTTACAATTATTCAAGTTATATAATTGAATAGACAGAAATATTTTTTTTATGATATGTAATTACATAATAACTATTAGAATTTTTATGACTATACTAGAACTGTCATCCCAGCAATAATTTCAAGCATGTTCATTGTTCAACTCTGTCTCGTCTCAGAAGAAGTTACAGCAATGATGAGGCCTTGTGACGATATAGGAGGCACTGCTTCAACTCCAAACGGTCCATTCATAGCCAAGGAAATTGTATTCCCAGACCCGAAATGTTTCTCCCTCAGTAATGTTCTCAATAAACAGATCGAAAAGAAGGAGAGTTACTGGCACACAAGCCCTGTTGTGAAGGTGTTGATTCACCTGAACTAAATACACTTTATGCAGGCCTGGGCAAGAGTATTTATTTGCTTAGTGAGGGAACACATGTTTGCTAGAGAGATTGTGTGGAGAATAGAGAGCAAGAGGGAATTTCGTGGGGAAATAGAGGGTATTTTTATAGAAATTAGTTATTTCCGTAGAATTATATTAGTCACTAATTATATCTATAAATGTATGTGTAGTTTTTTTCAAAAAAGACCTGGCTATAATTATGATTCAACCACGGTTCAATCAGAATTTTAAAAGTCAAATGATTTTACAATAAAATGGTATAGGGTTTGAACAAAATAATCCAAACACTACACTTTTTAGTACTTAATCTTATTTTTTTTTTCAAAATAATGATCCGAGTTTCATTATGTTGTGGATAGGTTGGTTATGCTATACGATTGTATATTTTCTATTGTATTCCAGATATATTTTATGTATTTAGGTAAAATGCGTGACTTAATTGATTTTGAAATTGGGCAAATTTTTGGAGCTTCGATCACCATAACCGCTGAAATGACGATGCGAATTTGAAAAAATTCAGCGAAGACGATGGCACAATTTGAAAAACAGAGAAAGATTTCCAACAATCGGAGCATCTCTATAGTCAGCCTTCAAGCTCTTCAACCTCATTAAACCACATTTTGAAGGAAAATTAGCAGGCTGCGATGACTATAAGATGTGTACAAAGTTAAATCATCATCTAAGTAAACAAGTTTCGACCAAAACTGTTGGTCGTGAGCTCAATAAATCTGGATACCATGGGAGAAGAGCTGCCATCAGGAACCCTTTGTTTTTTCTGGAAACGTTGAGAAGCGGATGATGTGGAACCGGGACAGCAAAACCTCGTCTCCAGATCAGTGAAACGAGTAATATTCACTGATGAGTCTATATTACTCTTTACCGACATCTGGGCGAGTATACGTGCAAGAGGCAGCTGTTAATATTCTTTCAATCCAGACTGTCTTCTTCACACAGTGAATCACGGAGGTGACTCAGTATTGGTTTGAGCAGACATATCGTTGAGTTCCCCAGGTCCAATTGTTGCCTTTCATAGTATAGGTTCAACAGCAAAGATTACCTGGACATTTTGGGAGACTAGGTGCATCAAATGATCCAAACTCTGTTTCCTGAAGGTGTCCAAACTGCCCTTATTGTAAGAAAATGGTATGAAAATCAAGAAAATCAGCTATAACACATGGAATGGCCTCTCAATTTCTGGATCTTTTGTTAAAGTCCATCATTATCGTATTTTCTATATTTTTTAAATAGAATCATCAATACAGTTTACATTTCATCAAATGACGTGATAATGACTAAACACCTCATCTTGAAAATTATATTACATTTCAATTTAACAGATTAAATTCCTATCAAGAATACCAAGTATCTATAATATGGACAACTCTTTACTTCAATTATTTCACTATTTTAAATAACCTATGTAATATAGAGATACCGTAATACTCAGGTAACAATGTTTCTCTGACAACCTTGTCCAAACTTTATAACAATATTGATAAATTGTAACTATATTGAAGCAAGTTGCTTTAAGAATATAATCTTCAAATAGATATGCATGCCGACATATACTTTTCACAAACGAATTCTTATTTTCTGCTCACTGCATTTCAATATACAACTTAGTTGTTGACCGAATTTCGACGAAAACATTAGGAGAGAATAATATCGTGTGCTACATCCACAACTCCTATGACAAAATGGGCCGTGTTAGCATGCTGCGTAATAGTCTTCATTAAACAAAGTGCTTCATGTTGTTTGAGGCACATTAAACTCTTAGTCTCTCATTTAATACAAACTAACTGCAGTAGAAGACACTTAATAAACATTAGGTCATAGAAACTTCAATAATACAACTTCAATAAAACTATGAACACTTCTATAAACACTAACACCGTATTAAACTTCAATAATTCAATTCGCAAGTCTTTAAGCACTATATACATCAATAAACTATAACCAATTCTGTAAACACAATTTTACAGGCCTTCAAACATTATAAACCGTATGATAATTTCCATATGGATATCTACACTTTCCTCATTTCATAATTGAAGATTACTATAATTGCTTGCTGATCATTCGAATCCAGTCCTTATAATCGGATTATTATTCGTAGAGCTAAATGAAAAACAGATCATACGTAGCTATCCTAGCTAGAACTTCCACTCGCTGCTCTCGATAACAAGATACAAATAAAGCTTCTCTTGTTTGATCAAAAGACCTGAAATCGGATCCACTGCGAATGAATGAATCCTAACAATTGAATATCCAAACGCTACTTTTACAGCCCTCCATATAGAGCAGTAAAGAGCACTAAAGAGCATGTAGAGCATATAGAGCACTAAAGAGCATATAGAGCAGTAAAGAGCACTAAAGAGCATATAGAGCACTAAAGAGCATATAGAGCACTAAAGAGCATATAGAGCACTAAAGAGCATATAGAGCACTAAAGAGCATATAGAGCACTAAAGAGCATATAGAGCAGTAAAGAGCACTAAAGAGCATATAGAGCACTAAAGAGCATATAGAGCACTAAAGAGCATATAGAGCACTAAAGAGCATATAGAGCACTAAAGAGCATATAGAGCACTAAAGAGCATATAGAGCAGTAAAGAGCACTAAAGAGCATATAGAGCACTAAAGAGCATATAGAGCACTAAAGAGCATATAGAGCACTAAAGAGCATATAGAGCACTAATCATAGGGCAGTAAAAAGCACTAAAGGGCAGTAACAGTACTAAAGAGCATATAGAGAGTAGAGAGCACTAAAGAGCATATAGAGCACTAAACTAGGGCAGTAAAAGTACTAAAGAGCATATAGAGCACTAAACTAGGGCAGTAAAAGTACTAAAGAGCATATAGAGAGTAGAGAGCACTAAAGAGCATATAGAGCACTAAACTAGGGCAGTAAAGAGCACAAAAGAGCATATAGAGCACTAAACTAGGGCAGTAAAAGTACTAAAGAGCATATAGAGAGTAGAGAGCACTAAAGAGCATATAGAGCACTAAACTAGGGCAGTAAAAGTACTAAAGAGCATATATAGAGTAGAGAGCACTAAAGAGCATATAGAGCACTAAATATAGGGCAGTAAAAGCACTAAAGAGCAGTAAAGAGCACTAAGGAGCGCATAGAGCAGTAAAGTGTACATAGAGCACTGAACATAAAGCAGTAAAGAACACATAGAGCAGTAAAGAGCACAGAGAGCGCTAAAGAACTCATAGAGCAGTAAAGAGCACTAAAGAGCATAAAGAGCACTAAAGAGCACATAGAGCACTAAAGAGTGCATAGAGCAGTAAAGAGCATAAAGAGCACTAAAGAGCATATAGAGCACTAAAAAGCACATAGAGCAGTAAAGAGCACATAGAGAGCAGTAAAGAACACGTAGAGAGCAGTAAAGAACACATAGAGCAGTAAAGAGCGCATAGATCAGTAATGAGCACATAGAGCAGGAAAGAGCACGTAGAGAGCAGTAAAGAACACATAGAGCAGTAAAGAGCGCATAGAGCAGGAAAGAGCACATAGAGCAGTAAAGAGCGCATAGATCAGTAATGAGCACATAGAGCAGGAAAGAGCACGTAGAGAGCAGTAAAGAACACATAGAGCAGTAAAGAACACATAGAGCAGTAAGGAGCACATAGAGCCGTAAAGAACACATAGAGCAGTAAAGAGCACATAGAGCAGTAAAGAGCACATAGAGCAATAAAGAGCACATAGAGCAATAAAGAGCACATAGAGCAATAAAGAGCACATAGAGCAATAAAGAGCACATAGAGCAATAAAGAGCACATAGAGCAATAAAGAGCACATAGAGCAGTTCAAAGGAGTTTAAATCAACCTTTTTCTAGAATAAATAACTTGGTCAAATAACTATCAACTTAAGGTCATTATAAACTAATAATAATTCCCATTAATCGCACTGTCAGATGGATCACTTAAAGCTAATCACCAATTAATTAATTATCCAATTGGTCTTCAAGTCTATTGAATGAATTAATTTCAATTAAGTAAATTTAATAGCACAATGTCTATCACAAGCAACACAAGTTAATGGGGCCCCTATGGGCACTAGATTGACAAATCGTATTGGTAATGTTTTTTTTTGCAAAATGGGCCAATATGGTATGTTAAACAAGTTTCAGTCATATAATGTTGATACGCTATATATTAAACAGGTTGGGCCAATATGACAATTCAGATTCCAGGATAAAAAAAACCCGTGAGAAAAAAAAAACACGCGGTCAAAAACCCCCGTGCAAAATATCTCCCGGACAAAAGCCCCATGCAATAAATACCCCGGACACATTCCGGTCCGTACAAAAAAACATCAAGCTCAAAAACCCCAGTCAATATAGACAGCCTAATTCTTTTTATCAATATATTTAACATTATTCAATGCGAATCAATAGTTATTACATTTTTAGTAAAATAAAGTATACCTATTTCATAGTAAAATAAGGTATACCTATTTCATAGTAAAAAAAATGAACTATACACTTTGTCACTATCAAACTCTTCAAACCGGACCGCTAACCTAACCTTAGGTGCGCTATATTTTTTATGTTTATGACATAAAGTTTTTTATTAAATGACCGTTATTTAGTTTGTTGTATCTGCTAGTTTGTTGTACTGCACACTTCATGATAATGGCACGCTTCCCTATACATCAAACTGATACACTTTTATTTATTCCTGAGACCGAAAATTCCGAGACCGAAAATTTTTAATTTGAATTTTCCGCTCAAATCTCATTTTAAATATATGTCAAAACATGTCAAAATTGCTAATGTTACATATAATTTTACAACTGGTAATGGTGTTATCCGCTTTTAAAAAATACGCTACACATTTTGGTATGCATAATGTCTACTTTTTGTAGTATTGTTCTTTAATAAAATCATAAACGACACCTAATTTTCCTAGAACCGTACAGTATACAACTCCTCTATAGAGAAATCCTGTTATATAGTTATGATTAACATCAATCACATAATTTTATATTCTGCTTATTTCAGTATGTTTTAAAATTTACATAAGTTTTTGAGAATCGGCCAATGATAATCGGCTATCCCACTTGACAAAATTAATTCAAACTATTTCCGGTGCTAGTGCCGATTTATCGATACGCCACTATTTTATCAAACTTAATAAATATACATTATTTTAGCCTGAATTTGAGTTTCTCTGACCTTAGACCCAAAGGCACTGTGATCTATTCGAGTGAATTGACTTAGAACAACCACCTAAATAGTCACTCTGACTCGAAGTTTTTCCAAGTGATATACGTTTCCTCGTGTCACAGTCAAAGAAAAGTGTATCCCTAGTAATGATTTTCTGACAGATTTCTAGTTACACATTCAAAATACAGAAACTTTACTTATTTTAATGTTTGTAGATATTTTAAAATTGGTATGGGTGTACACGATGACAAAAGAGTATGATTCGAAAAAAAATAATAAATTAGAAAACTGATTTGAAAAATTTGCATCAAGCAGAGACTCTTTTCTCTGAGGGAACACAAGAAGTGGTATCATGCCGCAGTCTCCAGGTTACTCCAGTATAAGGCCTGTTGATGCAGTATACTTGCTCTCATCTTTGACTTAATTAAGCATGTGAGGTGTCAGTTATATCAATGGTTTCAATAGAACCTCTGGTGGAAACGATTAGCTCTCTGACAACTGGTGAGATGGTGAACATTATACAGAGTGGCAGAAAAGTAACTTTACACTTTTAAATGTTTATTGCAAGCAAACAAATTCTACTGCAATTATCAAATAAATATGAAATTATAGACAAAATCTTGAAGTTTTTTTTACAATATGTATGATGCAGCTAAAAAAAACTCCCGCCAGAGAAACCATGGCCATGTTAAGAGAAGCAAATCCAAGTCCCTTAATTTCGCATTGCAGTGAAGTCTCATGACCTGCTCGATCTCCTGATTTAACCCCTCTTAACTTCTACCTTGGGGGTATCTTCAAAATCAAAAGCTTACAAAAATAGGCCTGAAAATATCAAAAGTTGAAACTCAGCATAATTGAAGAAATTAACTAAATAACGAGGGACACACTAGAAAATGTTTTGCAAAATACTGTGCGAAGATTGCGCTCTTGCGTGAACACTAACGAAGAACATCTGAAGGACATTATTAAAAAAATCTATTGTCTATAGCATGTGGTTCTTAAACTGGGGTGCGCGGCACCCCTTTGGGGCATGGATTGTTTATAGGGGGTGCATGAGATGGCTGTTGTTTGTAAGTTCTGTTCTTGCTATTAATATCATGCAGAATATACATGAAGTGTATTTCCCTATATTCTGACACTGAATAGAAAGAAAAATGGTGTTTCCATTGTATAAACAAAGTGTAAAAAAACTGAACCTTTCTATATTGAATTTTCATTTCTGTGTCGGGATTATATGTAAGTGTCGCTACCCCGTAATTGATTAGTTTTATTTTATTAGTTTACAACTGTTAATTTTCTAAATATTTATATAATTATACAATGCAATATACTGCATTATTATAACGAATTATTTGGTTTTCTTTATTTTCTAATGGATTTTAATTTTCCTCACCTAAATAAATAATTTTACATTATGTAAATAAAACAGTCATTTTCCTTACTTTTTTAATTTGCATATTTAATTCTCAAATCATAGTAGTCAAATGTATTCTAATTGTAGCTTTTCAATTTATTTCAATGCAATACAATGCTCAGGGGGTGCCTGAGAAAAGCAAGGGGTGCGCGAGAAAAATGCTTTAAGAACCATTGGTCTATAGGCTATATACATTCTGCAAAAAAATCTTGAGATTTTGTCTTTAAATTCATATATATTTTATATCGATAGTTAAGTCGGTTTCCATTCAATGAACATTTAAAAGTGTAAAGTTACTTTTCCGCCACCCTGTAGTTTTAACGGGTCTAGGACATTTCATCCACGGACATTTCGTCCACGTACAATTCGTCCACGGATATTTCGTCCAACGGACATTTCGTCCACAGACAATCGTCCACAGACATTTCGTCCACGAATTGCTTAATTTTGTATTTTAAAGTGTATATGGGATATATTTCACAATATTTTTCACTATTACATTAATAGGCATGTATAAATACATAATAATATTAGGTATAGTGATTTATTCCGGACAATTCCATATGAACACAAAAAATATGTTTACTCTTCGATTAGTTATGAAATTAGACATGATAAACGGTTTGACTGTATATTTAAGTTATATATCTCCTTTAATTTTGCATAAATAATTAATGAGTTATGAATATCCAAAATATGGAACTGAAATAACAGGGTGAAATGAAATAATTACAATAGGTAAATAATAATGATTATACATATATGGTTGTATTAGGAGCCCGAAAATATGGAACAGTACAATAACATGGACGGTTTTACGTTTAAATAATTAAAGGCAACATTAGAAAATACCAATATCTACCTAATTCTCTTATAACATAATTCATTATCAATCACTTGTTAAGTAGTATATTATATACTTGTATCATGTATGAATTTTTTATTCAATCACTGTTAAAAAATGTGTTGTATAAAAGTAATTTCTGTACCAATATTGCTTCTAATAACCTAATCTGAGTAATAATATTGTTGTTTATTGTAGTTATTGTTATTATGTCCACTATTTTGTATGTTTATATACTCTAATAACTTCGAGACATGCCTCGCTATTATTACATATTTTATAAAACAACGGAATAATAAAAGCGAGGCTGGTCTGTATATCATTAAAAAGTTTTCAGTTATATTATTTTTCTGTTTCCGGCCAGTAGGAGCAGGAGAAGAAGATTACAATAAGAATTATGGCAAAAACCATGAATTTATAATTACCATCAACAAATGGAGTTTGCTACTTTTTATTGCAAAATATCTGTAAATAATGTTCAATATAAATTATATGCACATTATAAATATATAATACAAATAAAGCATTTCGTGGACGGAATGTCCCTGCACGAGTTGTAACACATAATGTAACACAAGCTATAATGTAACACAAGCTATAATGTAACACAAGCTATAATGTAACACAAGCTATAATGTAACACAAGCTATAATGTAACACAAGCTATAATGTAACACAAGCTATAATGTAACACAAGCTATAATGTAACACAAGCTATAATGTAACACAAACTATAATGTAACACATAACACTCTATGACGTCGATATGGAATAGTTTTGCTCTATTTTATATCACATTCAAGCAATAAACTAATGGCGATTTATTTAAGAAATAAGAAAAAGTGTTTCAATTTAATGTTCTCTCGAAAGTTTTTTTCATTTTCTCTGTCGATAAAACTAAATAATAAATAAATTGTAACCAAAGAAGTGAAATTAATGAGTGCAGTAAATTCATTGGAACAACTAGAGACAGGTAATAAATCTGGTCACCGTTGAGAACACTTATTCTGTCTCTTCACTGTGTTTTAAATCCTTTTCTTTTCTCAGTGACCTTCACGATGGACAATACTCCTCTTTCTGTGTCAAAAAATAAAGTCTTTCTTTCTCCCTCCCTTCAGAGACTCCTTTCTTCAGTGCCCCGATAAGTAACGTCACGGTGGAGGTAGGCAAAGCCGCCAGACTGGCCTGTCCTGTGGAAAACCTTGGCCCTTACAAGGTGATTATTATTATAATGATATCATTAATATTACTAAGTACACTTCACACGATGCAACAAAATTGAGCAAGTAGGAAGTGTAGATATATTTTTGGTCATTCATATAACAAACAATCCATAGAATTGTACCTTACAATATTTCTTATTACATTGACACTCCTGAGTTATGAAGTATTGGTTACTTCATAACTCAGGGACACTGATAGTTTTCTATGATTAAAATCTTGAAGAAAACTATGGTTTTTGAGGGATAACAAGGACCAATTTTTTACGTATATCGTTTTCTATAATTTAAACATAGGAAATAATTCATAAATCAGGAGCATTTCATAACTCAGGTCCTTCATTACTCGAGTGCTTCATAACTCATGAGTTTTACTGTATTATCAATATCAGCCAAGTAAATTAATTGTACTTATGTGATGTAATAGAACATTTGAAATATGTTTTAACGCCATTAAGTTAACTTTACTACTAAAGTCTGTTAGTATAACATTCCTCCAAAGAATATTTGTAACTCGTCTATAAAACTTGCTACAAATTTCTTGCTGGATTGTGGCACACAAGAAAATTTTACGCTAGAGCTTTAAGTTGATCTGTACATAACTTTACAAATTACTGTTACATTATGTTTAAAAGAGAGAAAATAATCACTGTGAGGATATTCAATCATTAAATTTCAGTTTTTATTCAATTTTACACTCTAACTAAATATAATAACTTTCTATTAAATATTCATTCAAATAATTAACTTCTACTTGTGAACTGTATTTACTGAAAACATGTAAAATGTCATGAGCATGTCTTACATGCTCCACTCAAGGCATTAATATAAATTAGACTACCAGGATTGTTTTCTTCTGAATGTCGCAAGATGAAGTGCATATATGCATATATTACAATACATTCTGACTGATACAGTCAATGAAATGAAACAACAGTCTTCACATGTTATTCCTACCAGTCTCCTATGAATAAAGAGTACAGCATGACTGTACATTAGAGCGAACTGCAGCTGATATCTGCATTGGGAAATTCAATATCGAATACTGCAGTTATCGCAGTCGCTCACCGAAGATGAAATCAAGATCAAATATAATAAAGTCTATCCTATTCATCATGTGGTTAGGACAATGAAAATCTCATTAGTACGCATAAAAGCAAAGCTACTACCCTTAATTAACTTATAATTTATATCGTGACTGATATTCATATTTTAAAGAATGCCACAGTAGAAAATGTTAATGGATTAGTTTTATCGTTGCTGATATTATAAAATATTGGCCTAGAAAGTTATCCCACACCTCTGGTCAATGTAGACGTGTATTTTAACCATAAGGCTGCCGCTTGACATTTAGTCTCCAAATACCAACTCTGGTAAAAGGAGAGATGATTGATTATCACAAAGACACAGTCATGTTCTTTGTCTTCAAACAGACTTATTATAACAGTGTACTGAATCTGTGGAAAATGTATATGTTAATTCCAGACTTGGTATTATCAATTATAACCTGCTGATGGTGTAAATAAAGTAATAACTAATTCTTTTTAGTGAAAAAAAAACTCATTTTAGCCGAGGTACAGCTATTTACATTTATATAGTCTTTACGATTAAATAATTTTAATTTAATAGGGTGATTTTATTACTTTTAGAAAGAAAGCGGTGCTATACTAACACCCAATTATTGTTGTTATGTTCTTGTTGTTTTATTCCCTTTTTTATTCCTTTCTCGGAAACAACTCAATAACAACTCATCATTTTCAACATCTGGCCTCACATTTCTAGTAATGAGGTGGCAATTGGATGAGTCGGTAGAAAATTTCAATGTTGTTTTACTTCTCATAAAACTGTTTTCAGAAGTCTGTTTCTGGCCAATTACTCTTCAATATCTTCAATGACTCAATTCTAACTTCAGCACGAGAAGTTGCTTTTATTGTGTTTTCATGAGCCTGGTGGACACGCTGAGAAGCAGCACCGTTGTGCTAACCGAGGAGTTGAGCTTCTTATTCAAAAATTACAATCCAGCTAACTGAATTATTACAAATCCATACAAAACTTACATTGAAACCATAAAATAGTTAACATTTCTATCTCTAATAAGTAAGCTGTTCGCCATAATTCTTACGAATAAATTAGTTATTAAAACTATAAAATATATAAAATTATTGAAAATAACGAGTGTTTGACTCTAGGACTTACCCATGCCACCAGACCTCCTGTAGGAGTAATATCAGAGACATAACTCAATTGATTATCCAGTAATATTATTTACTTATTGCTGGAGATTCTCTTTCATTTTATATATATTTCATATTTATAATTCCTTTTTCTTAGAATTAGTTATTATTAATACGTAATATTAATATGTTTAATAGTATATCTATTTAAATCATCTATAAAAAGCAATGTTTTCTATATTTTTTCTCATTTTAGGCGACAAACTACCATATTAAGCAGTTAAAAAGATTCATTGAAACTAATACCACTAATTAATGTCATCAAACTATTTGTTAGCCCAAAGTATATGTAACAAGTTACATCAATAATTTTGAAAGCTATTTGATCGAAAAGTTATCTCCCATTTTACTTCTTATTCCTGAGAACCATCTCATTATTCATGAGAACATTCTCATTATTCCTGAAAACATTCTCATTATTCATGAGAACATTCTCATTATTCATGAGAACACTCTCATTATTCATGAGAACAATCTCATTATTCATGAGAACATTCTCATTATTCATGAGAACATTCTCATTATTCATGAGAACACTCTCATTATTCATGATAACACTCTCATTATTCATGATAACATTCTTATTATTCATGATAACATTCTCATTAGAACATTCTCATTAGCACATTCTCAATACTAATCACACCCACATCACCACTTTCATTCCCCCCTTCAGGTTGCGTGGGTGAAGACTTCCAATGACGCTCTCCTCACCATCGCCACCACTGTACTCACCAAGAACCCCCAGATCAGCATAGCCAGGCCCTCTAGAACCACATGGCTACTGCAGGTAAGGGGTACTCAGGAACTTAAAGAAAAGGGAAATAAATTATAAAATGAAAATGAAAGGTATTATAAAAAAAAACACTTAAAAGTAAAGGTAAACTGAAAAAAAAGTTAAAAGTTAAATATAAGGAAAATAAAACCACATAAAAAATATAAAATAAAATAACTGAAAAATAAAATGAACCACATAAAAGTAAATTGAACCACATAAAAGTGAAATGAACCTCATAAAAGTAAAATGAACCACATGGCTCCACAAGTAAAACATACCAAGTAATTAAAATTAGATTGTTTTTCAGTTAAGTGATATTCACAATTTATTAATTGCACTTTATATATAATAGTTATCGTAGGTAACTTAAAATATTGGGAGAAAATGGAAGCGTAAATATTTTAATTTATAGGTAGAAAGTAGCTAAATAAAACCAATATTTTGATTAATATTAAAGAACTATAACTGCACATGACGCTATAAAAATTTATAGTCTATAAGAATTTACCCAAGGAGATATAAGTTGGTTAATATTTGAAATCAAATTAACCTTTAAATGTCTCGTCAGAGATGATTATTTTACACCTCTTTTGCTGATAGATTTCATGTTGCAGATAAATTCATTTAATTGCCATTAAATTCAGATATTCTTTATAATTTTATTAAGTTGTTGTTCCTAATATTCCCTTCTAGCCGGTTTTACAAAATTAATTGATGAATATGTAGGCACATTGAGGAAAAATTGCGAGTCAATCTGACTCATCGCTTGAGTCAATGGTTTCAAAACTCCAATATGGGAGTTTTTCTTGATTGACTCTAACTGAGTCAATCTTAAATTACTTTGAATTAGAGTCAATTTGACTCTTTTTTGAGTAAAATATTAAGATGAGTCAAATTTATTCACATTTTTGAGCCGGTTTTGGACAAATTAAAACCTCAAATTTTGATCAATTTGTCTCATATTTTTTTCTCAGTGTAAGTTCCATAAAATGGCAAAAACTCTCATTTTGATTATTACCAAAATAATTATTAATTTATACCGACGCAGTATAGATAATAAATTTTCAGATGTTAAATATTTCAGGAAAATATTAATTAACTTTAAATCTCATTTTCAGATGTTAAATATTTCAGGAAAATACTAATTAACTTTAAAATTAAAAAAAATGTTACATGAAGATTCAACTTAAAAATATATAAATTCTAAAATAATAATATTTTATACATGCAGTAAAGCTGATCGTTTTCAAAATGTGTCAGATAGAAAAATTTTAAAAGCCTATAAAATATGTTTTAAGTATCAATTTCTAGAGATTTTGCGGAAAACTTATATAAACTATTTTTTAGAGCTATAATACTGAACGCTAATTTCTAAACTTGGAAGGCACCAAGACGATTTTTTCGATAATTTTTTATATTATGATATAAAACACGGTTTAATAATATATGCTGTTTTACTGATTTTAAACAGTACTTGCAATGAAGTGGATTTATTCTTTGTATCTAAAAGAAAATTAATTTCGTTAACTGATAATTTCAAATAATCACGAAAAATACAAAATAGAGTAATATATATTTTGAAATAGATTTAATGTTTATATCCCATTTTAAGACATGATATCATTTTCATTATTTATTTCTATCGAAACAGTTGACTGATATTTTCAAAATATTATTCAATCTACGTATTATTGAAAGGCAAAGAAAATACAAGGGCATTTTACAAAATATAGATTCTCATGAAAATTCAATACGCAAGCACGATATATTATTTATTGTTCACATCTCCTCGATATAAATATCGACAATATCTTTTTCGCGTGCAATAACTGTTCTATTTTGGCTTAAAATTTCTGGAAGCAATTAAGTACTTTTTCTCAGGTATCAGACGTGACGAAGTCAGACGCTGGCAAATACATGTGCCAGCTGAACACAGTTCCTGCCAGGAAACTCTACGGGTACATCACGGTAGTGGGTGAGTACAGAGCATGGGCAGCTAGGGGTTAGAGGGATAAAATATAGGCTTGTGTTTCTTGTAGTTTATTTTTTCACATAAATATTATCATTATTAAATGTGATACTCAGAAAATAGCTATGCTAGAGGCATAAAATTTTATGCC
>CANNZV010003120.1:72346-130826 GCA_947561585.1 Caprella mutica
CTATGCTAGAGGCATAAAATTTTAAGGACAATTTCACACAGGGCATTTTTTTCTACAGAAATGAAGAATAAAAAGGCTCAATCTAAGCGGACATACATACAAAACACATACGTTTAGTCATGCATGCAATCGTAGCGGTTTTTTATGCACCATTTTCTTGTGAAAGGGACCTAAGTGGAACCA
Organism: Caprella mutica; assembly: GCA_947561585.1. Taxonomy (NCBI): domain Eukaryota; kingdom Metazoa; phylum Arthropoda; class Malacostraca; order Amphipoda; family Caprellidae; genus Caprella; species Caprella mutica. The sequence continues at coordinate 72,530 of CANNZV010003120.1, forward strand.
TCTATGATCTTCGAAAAAACCCACCATAATTTCGAATGATTTAATATTCATTATCAATATCTTAATTCTTTGTATTAAGTAATACGTGTCATCTAGATTTGCTACATGTTATCAATGCAGTACCAACATTGCTACTCGAAGTAACATTCATTAGAAATATACAATGTTGTACCAATACATATAAACGTTGCTCTAAAAGCTAAATGAAAATATTAATCAAGACTATAATATTGCTAACGTTATATAAATGCAACAGATTTTGTATATTAATAATACTAATACGTTTCATACAACATTAAATGTTTCATTGTATGTACAATTACACAAGTGAATATGCTTAATACATTGTAACAATGGTATATTATGGCCTGTGAAATTAATGCAGTGAAACATGTAACATTGCTGGAAATATGTAATACACATGTTATATATAAATATGTACTATACTATGGGTAGTATATGGTATACATCTTATATATCAATATACTATACTTTAGGCACTATGTAATTTATATTGAATATTGAACTTCTATGGATGTCAATTAGATAAATAAATAAAAAAATAATACGACTATAAATAATAAATATTGACACTTACTTTCATAAGAAGTTAATAATTGTTTGCAATATTAATAAGAATTCACCTTTTTTGTTTTATTTATTTGATTTTTGAAATAAGTTCAATATAATGCTTTTATTTAATTTAAAGAACAAGGTTTTTCATGAAAAATGTTTACATAATTTAAAATAATAATGTGTGCAAGGATTTATTCTAGTGTTGCAAAATAATAGCAAGTTTCCAATAGCAAAGCAATTTTAACAATATTATAAAATAAAGATATTACAAATCACTGAAATAAAATATTGATATCAATATATCATTATGCGATATCACCATGGAAGCAATAATTAATGTAATAAAATTAGTTCAAGAATAATATTATTATTAGCTAATTCCTGTAAAAAATAACGGAATAAGTGCATTAAATTATATTTTCCATTCACTATACTTCCATTAACTTATTTACATTCACTATATTTCCATGCAGTATATTTCTATTCATTACATTTCCATAGGATATCACTTCCATTACCATACATTTCCTGTGGTATCTTTTAATTCCTACCTTTGACTTCGAATTGAAATGAATGAACCAGACGAGTCCCCTTTGCCACATTACTGCCATACTCCAATCGCTTCTTTTCCCCAAGTTTGTGTGTTTGAATACCTACATACTCTCTATCCCATTGCCATACACTGCCTTAGAACATAGAATATGTGAATTAGAAGTGAATGCAATTGTGGATGCACTTCAGCAATGCAACAGAGGAGTAATAAGTTAGCTTTTGTAGAGCTACTCTATCGTATGTTTGGCAGAAAATGAAATCATCATTCGATTATGAGTGTCTGCGAACTCTTACTTTGAGATGGTAAAACTTTACTAACTTTGAACTGCTGGAAAATTAGTGAATTGTTAGTACTTCCAGCAGACTCTTTTTATCTTACTTCCAGCAGACTCTCTTTATCTTACTTCCAGCAGACTCTCTTTATCTTACTTCCAGCAGACTCTCTTTATCTTACTTCCAGCAGACTCTCTTTATCTTACTTCCAGCAGTCTTTTCTTATCTTGCTTCCAGCAGACTCTTCTTATTTTACTTCCAGCAGATTCTCTTTATCTTACTTCCAGCAGACTCTCTTTATCTTACTTTCAGCAGACTCTTCTTATCTTACTTCCAGCAGACTCTTATTATCTTACTTCCAGCAGACTCTTCTTATCTTACTTCCAGCAGACTCTTATTATCTTACTTCCAGCAGACTTTTCTTATCTTACTTCCATTTGACTCTTATTATCTTACTTCCAACAGACTCTTCTTATCTTACTTCCATCAGACTTTTCTTATCTTACTTCCAGCAGACTCTTCTTATCTTACTTCCAGCAGACTTTTCTTATCTTACTTCCAGCAGACTCTTATTATCTTACTTCCAGCAGACTCTTCTTATCTTACTTCCAGCAGACTCTTATTATCTTACTTCCAGCAGACTCTTCTTATCTTACTTCCAGCAGACTCTTCTTATCTTACTTCCAGCAGACTCTTATTATCTTACTTCCAGCAGACTCTTCTTATCTTACTTCCAGCAGACTCTTATTATCTTACTTCCAGCAGACTTTTCTTATCTTACTTCCAGCAGACTCTTATTATCTTACTTCCAGCAGACTTTTCTTATCTTACTTCCAGCAGACTCTTATTATCTTACTTCCAGCAGACTCTTCTTATCTTACTTCCAGCAGACTCTTATTATCTTACTTCCAGCAGACTTTTCTTATCTTACTTCCAGCAGACTTTTCTTATCTTACTTCCAGCAGACTCTTATTATCTTACTTCCAGCAGACTCTTCTTATCTTACTTCCATCAGACTCTTATTATCTTACTTCCAGCAGACTCTTCTTATCTTGCTTCCAGCAGACTCTTCTTATTTTACTTCCAGCAGATTCTCTTTATCTTACTTCCAGCAGACTCTCTTTATCTTACTTTCAGCAGACTCTCTTTATCTTACTTCCAGCAGACTTTTCTTATCTTACTTCCAGCAGACTCTTCTTATCTTACTTCCAGCAGACTCTTCTTATCTTACTTCCAGCAGACTCTTATTATCTTACTTCCAGCAGACTCTTATTATCTTACTTCCAGCAGACTCTTATTATCTTACTTCCAGCAGACTCTTATTATCTTACTTCCAGCAGACTCTTATTATCTTACTTCCAGCAGACTCTTCTTATCTTACTTCCAGCAGACTCTTATTATCTTACTTCCAGCAGACTCTTATTATCTTACTTCCAGCAGACTCTTATTATCTTACTTCCAGCAGACTCTTATTATCTTACTTCCAGCAGACTCTTCTTATCTTACTTCCAGCAGACTCTTATTATCTTACTTCCAGCAGACTCTTCTTATCTTACTTCCAGCAGACTCTCTTTATCTTACTTCCAGCAGACTCTTCTTATCTTACTTCCAGCAGACTCTTCTTATCTTACTTCCAGCAGACTCTTCTTATCTTACTTCCAGCAGACTCTTATTATCTTACTTCCAGCAGACTTTTCTTATCTTACTTCCAGCAGACTCTTATTATCTTACTTCCAGCAGACTCTTCTTATCTTACTTCCAGCAGACTCTTATTATCTTACTTCCAGCAGACTTTTCTTATCTTACTTCCAGCAGACTCTTATTATCTTACTTCCAGCAGACTTTTCTTATCTTACTTCCAGCAGACTCTTATTATCTTACTTCCAGCAGACTTTTCTTATCTTACTTCCAGCAGACTCTTATTATCTTACTTCCAGCAGACTCTTCTTATCTTACTTCCAGCAGACTTTTCTTATCTTACTTCCAGCAGACTCTTATTATCTTACTTCCAGCAGACTCTTCTTATCTTACTTCCAGCAGACTCTTATTATCTTACTTCCAGCAGACTCTTCTTATCTTACTTCCAGCAGACTCTTATTATCTTACTTCCAGCAGACTTTTCTTATCTTACTTCCAGCAGACTCTTATCATCTTACTTCCAGCAGACTCTTCTTATCTTACTTCCAGTATACTCTTCTTATCTTACTTCCAGCAGACTCTTCTTATTTTACTTCCAGCAGACTCTTCTTATTTTACTTCCAGCAAACCCTTATTGTTTTTTTCCTCAATTCCAGCAAATTCTTTGTATTTTTTCTCAAATGTTCTATCAGGAGTTCATTTTCTTCCGTTCATTAGTCGGCTGCATAAAGTAATATCAGGTACAACTGCCCATTTCACCAGTTAATTGTTTCATTTACAAGTAATAGGAATATGCTGGCTTAGAACACAGTGTTTCAAAGAATAGCCGTAATCAGTGATAATGTAATCAAATGATAAATAACTGGAAAAAATGAAAATGATAATTTATCTCTCTTTGATATTCTAAAATAAATGATAGTTTTGTATATATTAAATCAATAAATTCCCGACCTAATTATGTGATCAATAATAAATAGATATCTTTATTTTGCAATGGATTTTGTATCAAAACTAAATCTCTTCATCAATAATAACTTATATTGTTTATTTTCAACTAGATTATTCATGTCAGGCAGACTGAAAGAAACAACACACACGATATATTTTAACAAAGAATATAGTTTCAGATAAATGATAAATAAATATTGTAAAGGATTTATGTATTTGTTAATATCATAGGAATATTGTTATAAAGAATCCCTGAATTTTAAATTTAAATTTCAATATTTTATTTGACATTCAGGTGAAAAAATTGAAAAAGGAGAATATTCTCAATTCTCTTTGCTAATTTATTTATAGGTAAAGTTGTGGCGAATAGAGTGTACAGTTAAGCTCAAAGAATTGCATTAGAACCGATAAATGACACACCCGTAACATTATACAATATAGACCACCAGCTTCTATGCTTTCAGTGCTGTATTAATATACAAACTATAGATTCAATATTAGTAAGCAATTATACTCTTTATTCTAACTGGAAAGTAAGTAATTAATATACAAGACCAAGAATAGCAACTTTACGAAATTTCAACAAGCATTATTATTTAAAAAAAAAACGGAATTTGACAGCTTGCATGAAAACCCAAAATAATATTTTATTCATGAATAACGAAATGTCCAAAAATGCTTCGTTATCGGGATATTGATACAAATTTTAGATTAGTTATTAACATTCATAGGAGTTCAATTAAGTAGGTTAGTTTAGAATCAACATTCAAACGAGCTGGACTCTTCAATACGCACAATGCAAGAAACCATGACAGGAGGAGAACCCTCATGAGGTGCATCAATTACAATAGCAGAACAGGTTATCTTTCAATTTGAGGGCCGCCATTGTTCGTGATTCTCTTATTTGAAAAATTCTCTTATTTGATGCCACCCCCTGTAAATGGACATTGGTACACCATGTTTCCTTAAGAGGCATTTCCTTTACTGCTGGAAAACTTGCTTTTGGATGTACGCCGACGCATGTGGTTCCAGCACGAGTAGGCAAATGTCTTAACGAAACTTTTGAGAACAAGTAGATCTCCATTTCTGTCACCATTGAATTTCTATTTATGAGGGCACATGAAATCACTGGTGTACGAAACGCCTGTGGATTCTGAGATTGATCTTGTTGCAAAAGTCTAGCAACATGTTGCTGCAGGCAACATCGCTCAGGACCGGAGAATGTTTTCTCGCCTGCAGGAGTCTTCACAGTTTAGGTGTCAGATCTGTATTGAAGCTGGAGGCAGACTCTTTGAACAAATATTTTACATTAATAACATTATAATAGGTATTAAGATTTGTTATCTTTGATTTTCCACTAATTACCATCTTTTAGGAACGTAAGTACTTAAGAGTAGAGTCATTTTAAAACTTTAAAATTCAGTATCCTGAGACCTAAGCAGTTTTGATATTTAAGTTTTCGTGAAACGGTGTTTTTTTTATGTGAAATAACCTATAATATAAGGTATGTCAAAAAATACCCTCTAATCAGGGTATTACTATATCGATAAACGAAGCATTTTTGGACATTTTGTTACTCTTGAAATAGGTTCCATTTTGGGTTTTTATGCAAGCAGTAAAATTTTGTTTGATCTGCAATGAAACACCCTGTATATATTGAATATAAATGTAATTTAATTTATCTATTTTGAATACTATCAGATTTCGTATTTTTTAAATGAAAAACGTACATAAAACACTAATGAAAGGCATGAATTAAAAAATTATTCTTATCGAGCAAAGACTTGAATATCGTAAATGAATTTACTCGAAAATGAATATCTCAAGCCATTATAATACCTATTTTAAAATATTTAAATCTGTTTTTTCAATAGTTCAAATATTATATACATTTTACCGGACTACTTTCCCACCCTAGAGCCACCTACAATGAAGGGTGGGGACGAGTGGTTGGAGCTTGATGTGGGTAGCAGCGTAACCCTAAACTGTGACGCGAAGGGGACACCCAAACCAACCATGACTTGGGTGAGGGAGGATGGCAAACCTATCAGGATCAACACCTCCTACTCCAGTAAGATGATTTTTATAGTTAAAATATTATTATATGATAAGGTATCTTCAATCAATCATAATATGTACTATAAAAGATATGTTCTGTATATAGTGAACTAATTCAAAGTGTATCAAAATAATAATAAAATTGTAAATTTAAGATTACTATATAGGTTCGTTTAGTCGTTAATCAATATTTTCTAACAATTAACCGATGATACGACGTGTTTAATGATGTTTATTTAAGCCTACATGTATTTTCAATGCAAGATTCAAAATCATTTAATGAAATTATTTCAAATTTCGCTATTATCCAAAAATAATTTCTTGAAATGTTTTTTCTTATTGTTCTGCTTCGTTCGTTATTATTTATCTATCGATTTTTTTATTTTCACTATAAAAGCTAGAGGATACTCCGTTTCCACTGGAAGTTCTAATAGTTCTCATTTTTATCCCCAGTCCCGAAACACACGGGCCCCACCCTCACCCTTCACGGCGTAAGACCCTCCGTGTCCGGTATATACCTCTGTGTGGCTTCTAACGGGCACCCACCTACAGCCTCACGACGAATACAGGTAGAAATGGCATTGTGATGTTTAGATGATTGAAATACAAACTAGACTTCATTTTAGCTCTACATTTATTTTTATCCTTTTAGTTATTTGATATAATTCATTAACCGATAACAGTTTCTTGTGTATTTATCTAATGTAAGCATCCATTCAAAACCTAGTTTGTGAATTGTAATTGAATAAGTTAAATCAATGATATTTCGTATAATTTGGTAGAAGTATTTGTTTCATCATACAATTCTAGCGTAACTTTATTGCCGATAGGATATACATGTTTTATATAACTCTTGTAAGAAATGACGTAATTTTAGCACACTCTTCTAATGCTCATAATAGTTGGCTTACTTCTCTATCGTATTCGTAAATATTTCATACGCGAATTGAGAGTAAGTTTAGAGTTTCATTTCAGATTGGCGTTCGTTTCGGTCCAATAGTTAAGGGCCCGGGGGACGTAGCGGAGGCCGCTGTAGGTAGCAGGTACACCTTTAGGTGTCTCTATGCTGCTTTCCCTCATCCGGACCTGCACATCATGAGGACAGGGCCCCTTGGCAACCATACCCTCACTCAGGAGTTCTTCAGAATCAGAACCGTGGAGGATAAGCATCCTTACACGTAAGTTAATCAGTCCAATCTTCTTTCCGGTATAACATAGTAGTCTTGATTCGGAAATGAGCCTCAAAAATTTCTTTGCAAATATTTGTGATTCAAAACCTTTTTCAATATAAAATCAATATGAACATATTTGGTAATTATGCATTTAAAATTTTACTTCTTTAATTACATATACCTATTTGTGAATAAAATTTATCTTAATTTTTTTCTTTTTTTAAATATTCACAATATCCTGAATTAGAACATGTTACAAAATACAAAACAATACAAAAAGGACCAGATTTTAAATCTCAACGCTGTACTCTATTACGATTTCATTACTATACTGCAATGCAGAGCAAATTATTAATTCATGTTTTAAATGAAATCTACATTTAGTAATCTGCATGCATCACTATTGGAATAAATAAACTGTCATTTAGATGGATTCCAGATGATTCTACAGCAATTATTAAAAAGAAATATGAAGGTTATTATGTATAAAAATAGTTCTTGTATAAATTATCCTAATTTCATTTTATTCCAAAATAATCAATGTATTTAACTAATATTGAATTAAACTAACAAATAGTGGTTAAATTTTATAGAAATAGCAATATTTAGCCATCTAAAAATGCTAAAAGTGTTTACTCTCAAAATAAAAACAACATGACCAAGAAATACTTTTAGCAAAGGTTTTTGCAACCTCATCCTAACTTAAAAGGTTTTCCTCGGCCACCTTTTGATTAATGGGCCTGTCGCCCCCACACGAGTCAATCAAACTAATTGGGTTCCCATACAGGAAACTGTTTTTATACCTAAAAGGAAATTAATGTTTTGAAACGAATATTCCTGATAACATCTATGCCATTAATGTGCTCCCCTGTACTCATTCATTTAATTTTATATTTCTCTATAATTATCACAGGAACAAATTGGGAAATTATACTAAAATTGAATATAGTGAATAACTATGAATTTTTATATAAGATGAATATTGGATATAATTTAAATTGATTTTTAATAAAATGTAAAAAATAGTATGAACAATCTCCATAACCTGTTAATTTTTTAATTGAATCAGAATCGTTTTTTAACAGTCTGCTACAAAATGAATAAATGTATGAAGTTTTTTTTTTTTTTTTTTTTTTTTTTTTTTTTTTTTTTTTTTTTTTTTTTTTTTTTTTTTTTTTTTTTTTTTTTTTTAAAGGCCCCCTGCCAGAAGAAGCAAACCTTCTTTAAATAATTAAAAAAAAGCTATTATCTTTATTAAGACAATGAACATTAAAAAATGAAAGATAAGCTTCTCTGCTCTACGACCATGGCTCCGACCATCGCCAATGGTAGTGGCCTCCAACCGACTGTGAGGTGCCTATAGCAGGTCACAGAGCAACACCCAAACTGCGGTCATCATACTTCTCCTTGACTGACGTCAGGATACTGAAAGCATTGCCCCTCTGAACTGCCAAACCAACTCTCTGCTCTAACCAAAAGGTCTCTCTCACATCATCAGTTACGTCGGTAATGCGACGGCCGATTTCAGTAAGGAGTGCGCCTGTCGTTTCACCATAGCTACCTGCCGTTTCCACCGCTATGGGTTCGAACCGATATCGAATGCCAAGAGCCACATATTTGCGTCGCTTCCTCCCCTCCGCCTCCTTGGCTGCGCTACCAGATGACAATGCCGAGTCGATCAAGTGAGACGCCGCGTAAGTGTCTACACATGTTGCATCCCAACAAAGACACCTCCCATCTGTAAAAGGGAAGACGGAGATACCATCAGGCCGCTTACCATCACCCCTATCAACCCCCAGAGGCTCAAGCACTGAAGGGATACCAGCCGAAATCAAAGCTCTCCTAATAACATCATTCAGGGCTGTATGTCTCGGATGGCGTCCAGCACTGTAGCGACATGATAGACTGTGAAGTCCCCTTGAATCCACCCTCTGGCCGCATCGGCACACGTGTGGCTCACAGATGTCCGCACCAACACGTAGCGCAATCGCAACCCGAAAAGACTCTGCGTCGAGTAGCGTTCCAAGTGTAGGAACTGGAAGCGCATGTAACCAAAGTCCGCTCTCTCTACATGCAGATGCCAGCAGACGTGCCCTAGACAATTGATCAGCCTCCTCGAGCAGTCTGGCCACAGTGGCTACCGACTTAGGGTCATCCCATGACCTCTGCCGACTCTCATTAGCTCCCTCAGCTAAGGCTAAACCCTCACTTTGCCATTTCTCCACTGCTGCTCCAAGCTCTCGGTCATCCCCAATCTGTGTTCTGCACAGAATGGATCTAACCAAATCCTCGGTAGCATGAAGGGAAGAAATGAATGCGGGTAGCGCAATGTCCTTAGACATTCTGATTCCTAACCCCCCAAACCGTACGGGCAACGATGCCTGCACAAGTGAGTCTCCCTCAAACTTTACGTTGGTAACCATCGAAAGGGCTGATACAATGACCCTGTCGAACTGTGATATATCCTCACTATTCCTGTAAGCTGGTGAAGCACGTAGGATATATTGGAGCTTAGGCAAGGCAAAACAGTTCTTGAGCAAAGCAAAAGCTTGATGGTTCTCAATCAGTTTCAACCTTGACGAAAGCCTCTCCAAATCCTCCCTCTTCTCAGCAACAGCTGCTGGTATGCCCCTCTCCATGAGTGGTGCTCCCAGCAAGCTTAAATCTTCCACTGGAACGACCCTCAATCCTGGCATCAACCCCTCGAATAGATTCCTCGTAATTATTGATTCTTCCTCAGAATGATTCAGCAAAATCAGTTCACACTTCTCTCGGTTGATATCCAGTCCCACTTCAGCAAGGTCATTGATTAGACGCTGCAAACAAGTGAACACCTTTTCAGGTGAATCTCCGATTGTCCCGTCATCGAGATACCAGACATTCAACTCAGTGTCCACCCTTCGCGTTATCTCATCAATTCCCAAAGAGAAGAGAGCTGGACCGAAAGGGTCGCCCTGCTGTAAACCCGTAGCGGATACGAGGTTCGTCCCCCCATAAAAAAGTGTTGTTGGACCAGAATAAGCCTGCCAAATCAGTCTATAAAGCCCCTGAGTCCTTTGTTTAGCCGCATTCAGGAACACATCTCGTCGCAGGCTATTGAAAGCATTGGCCATGTCAATCTTGAAAATAACCTTTTTACCTTCTAACCCAAGATATCTGCGAGTGGCATGAGCTGCCGCTTCGCAGCCACCTCGAGTTGAAACCCCTAACTGTATAGGGCGCAAGGATTCTCCAAGACTAGCTATCATGGGACGTGACCCTACTTTCACAGCCAAACGTCTCAAAGTGTTCCCTACAGCAATAGGACGCACGCCTCCGTCCTTTTTCCCCAAAGCAGTCAAAGTGGCTCCATAGAATATCGGTCTAGCAAATTCTGGAACATCCCCCTTCAAAATGAGGTTAACGAACATCGTTAGGGTGGTTAGTAACCTGGCGCCTGCCTCAGAAGCTTTACGGGAGACAAGAGACTGCAGGTGACACGGACGTAACCCATCGGGACCCCCCGCTGAGCCTTTCCTGAACGAAGACAAGGCCTTTCTGACGTCTTCCTCACTGGCAACGTGCGGCTGGCAGTCATCCCCTGGCCCTGCAGGCAACAAGAGGTCCTCAGGAGCAGGAGGGTGTTTCCGTTGGAGAGCCGTCAAAGTTTCGTCATTTTCAGGCGAAATCTCCGACGACGAAGCCAACAGACGCACTGCTCCGGTAATGTCTCCTTCAGACAACCTATCCGACACACGCTTCCCCAGTTGAACATCCTTATTCACTGTTCCCACACCTAAAGCACCCTCCTCCGGAATGATTAACAGGTGCTCTTCCATGAAAGACGCGACCTGTCTTTTCACTTCCGTTGTTAACGAAGTATTCCGTTTTGCTTGTATGAAGTACACATGTATGAAGTACACATTGGTCATACTGACTGACACTTTGATTAAAATATTCACCACTAAATCTAAAAAAGGCCTGGAAATTTATGCAGAATGATACCATACCAATTATTTGAATATTTCTGCTATGACAACCCATAGCACTGATATTTTTAAATATGTTCTTTAGCAGTCATTGGGTGTCACTATATGGCAGGTAAAATGTCAGTTGCAGGTTGGATAAATTGTTAATTTCAATGTCGCTAAAGAGTAATAGACTACATAAGAGTGGGGATGAATGTCTGGCTAGACTATTCCAGGGAATCAATATTGTTATGTCCTTAGATGGAAGGATTGGAATCCCTTTGATTGTATTATTGATTCCTTCTTGATTAGCTTGTTATGTAAGGTTATTATGGTATTAATATTTGCCTTCATTGTATCATTATTATTCCATGAGATAATTGACATCAACATGTTCTACTGACAGACATGAAATGTTCCTGGAAATGACAAGACTGGAAGAGGCAGATTTTGGTGACTACACTTGTGTTGTCAGTAACTCCGAAGGTGCTGCCTCCACTACTACTAACCTTATACGTGAGTTATTCAACATAGTGCAGAGCACGAATAATTTGGTCATACTTTTAAAGTATATCATCTTCATAATAGAAAAGTTATGTATCTTTATTAGGGTATATAAAAACATAAACTGATATCCAAGACTCAAATATAAATTGCCAATATACTTTTTTTAAATCTTGAATATTCAAAGGCGTCAACAGAAAGTATTTTTAGAAATTTGACTATCATCGGAGAATCCTAAAATTCATTGAAAATCTCTAGTGTTGTGACAATATGGTTTTAAAGTCATATGATCCCAAAACTCATAAATCCCCAAAAAAATTATATTCCAAAATAACTATTCAATAGATCTATACTATATTCAATAGCATTTCATTTCGTCTCGTCTATACACTTGGGATCTAGGATTTTAATAATTTGAAGAATTTTAACAAAAATAATCTCTTGAAATTAATCAACGAAGCCAAAAAAAATTGAAATAACTCTTAATTTTTTTTAGTGAATTAATATTATTTCAAGAGGTTAAAAAATCAAATAAAATAATATTACATATTTTAATAAATAATAACACTACATTGCTATCAAACTCGTAATATTAAAATAATGCATAGTCTTCAATAAATTGATAAAATTATCTATTATTATCAATATATTATTATAGATCTTTTCAAAGATATAAAGATATTATATCACTGTTAGATAATCTCAATAGACATTTCTATTATAAATGTCCGATACTAAGATGAAAAGAATTTCCGTTATTGAGAGTGAAAATGTTTCTATCATTTGGATTAGGAGCGGTAAGAGTTCACTAATAGTCTCTCAAATAATGAAACATAGTCCATTGTATTGCCATGTATTAATTCGTAACAATAAACTGGCTTATTCAGCTCTCTTGAGGATTCTTGAGACAATAATGTCCCACTGTTGGGACAATATTGTCCCACTGTTGGGACAATATGTCCCACTGTTGGGACAATATTGTCTCAATGTTGGGACAATAATGTCTCAATGTTGGGACAATAATGTCCCAATGTTGGGACAATATTGTCTCAATGTTGGGACAATAATGTCTCAATGTTGGGACAATAATGTCCCAATGTTGGGACAATAATGTCCCAATGTTGGGACAATAATGTCACAATGTTGGGACAATAATGTCACAATGTTGGGACAATAATGTCACAATGTTGGGACAATAATGTCACAATGTTGGGACAATAATGTCACAATGTTGGGACAATAATGTCACAATGTTGGGACAATAATGTCACAATGTTGGGACAATAATGTCACAATGTTGGGACAATAATGTCACAATGTTGGGACAATAATGTCACAATGTTGGGACAATAATGTCACAATGTTGGGACAATAATGTCACAATGTTGGGACAATAATGTCACAATGTTGGGACAATAATGTCACAATGTTGGGACAATAATGTCACAATGTTGGAACAATATTGTCTCAATATTTGGACAATAATGTCACAATGTTGGGACAATAATGTCACAATGTTGGGACAATATTGTCTCAATGTTCGGACAATATTGGGGCATTGTTGAAACAATATTGGAACGATGTTGATCGAATGTTTGGGCAATGTTGGGCAATATCGGGCTAATTTTGGGGCAATTTCGGTACGATGTTGAGGCAATATTGGCTTAGAAGCATTGTTTCTTAGGCCAATATTGGTACAATATTGGCAATATTGGGACAACATTGGCAATATTGGGACAACATTGGCAATATTGGGACAGCATTGGCAATATTGGGAAAACATTGGCAAGAGAATCATTGCTAGCTGTGTGGGGCAATGTTGTCCCAATAACCTTTGATAAATTGTAGACTTTTTTGTTTCCAGAACTGAGTCAAAATAATTAAATAAATTTCAGTGTAGAATTTACTTGGTATCATGATTTAAATTCTTTAACTGCTAACTAAAAATATAGTCTTAAATCTTCAAGACAGTTTATCTCTTTCATATCACATTCATTAAATGAGAAGACATAGAAATTAACTCACTGGAGAATTACATCGCGATACCTTGTGAACAAAATGTTATATTACTGGAAAAAAACACGTGATGCCTTTTTTGTAAGCGTATATTTATACTTTTTTCTGTCGTAGTATTACTAATATCAATTCTATGTATTAATAATGTAATATTCTGAATTAACTATAGTGTATCTCATCACTATATGATATAATTGGCACATTAGTTTCCATTCTAAGCCCCAAGGAATTGTCTCTGAAGTTTACCGGTGATAAAAGCAAAATCAGTAAAAGTTTTACAAAAGACTTCCCAGTAAAAGCCATGTCTTGTCTATAGACTTTGTACATCTTTTTTAACTGATTAACATCTCTCTCAGAATTTTACGCATTAGTATTTTAAATCAAATATAATAACGAACTTACGTGAAACTTTTTTCCAATATCAAGATGGGATATTAGAAAATAATTGAAATTTGTAATACAATAGATTTTTAGATCAGTAGGCAAATTAAACCTATTTATTTTCTAAAAAATATTAAGTTGATTTTCTAATTTATTTTTAACGATATTTTTTTATTAAAAGATCTAATTATATTTAAACACTTTTGGACTGTGAAACAAGAACGTTTGAATATCTAACTGTTTCCTAATTACAAACAAAGTTATGGTGGGGCCATAGAAGATTGAGAGGGGTTCCTCTTTTCGATTACTCCACTATAATTATAACTACACATTATTGTCATAAATACGTAATGGGGAAGTTAAATAATCGTCATTTTATACTTTTTTCATTTGATGTAAAATGTGAAACTGTCCAATAACTCGGAACTTACCTTATAATATAAAACTCAATAGCCATATAAACTTCAGTATACAATTAACTTATAGCAAATCAAATTATAGGGAAGCAACAACATCTTATGGGGAGTAACAACATCTTATAGGGAAGTGACAACATCTTATAGGGGAGTAACAACATCTTATAGGGAAGTGACAACATCTTATAGGGGAGTAACAACATCTTATAGGGGAGTAACAACATCTTATGGGGGAGTAACAACATCTCATAGGGGAGTAACAACATCTTATAGGGGAGTAACAACATCTTATAGGGGAGTAACAACATCTTATAGGGGAGTAACAACATCTTATGGGGGAGTAACAACATCTTATAGGGGAGTAACAACATCTTATAGGGGAGTAACAACATCTTATAGGGGAGTAACAACATCTTATGGGGGAGTAACAACATCTTATAGGGGAGTAACAACATCTCATAGGGGAGTAACAACATCTTATAGGGGAGTAACAACATCTTATAGGGGAGTAACAACATCTTATAGGGGAGTAACAACATCTTATGGGGGAGTAACAACATCTTATAGGGGAGTAACAACATCTTATAGGGGAGTAACAACATCTTATAGGGGAGTAACAACATCTTATGGGGGAGTAACAACATCTTATAGGGGAGTAACAACATCTCATAGGGGAGTAACAACATCTTATAGGGGAGTAACAACATCTTATAGGGGAGTAACAACATCTTATAGGGGAGTAACAACATCTTATAGGGGAGTAACAACATCTTATAGGGGAGTAACAACATCTTATGGGGGAGTAACAACATCTTATGGGGCTGGTAAAGGTATTTCAACCCAAAAGAATCATTTCATATTGCATTTTCAATATTCAAATTTGATAATTAAATATAAACGAATTTTATTACAATGATTTCTAAACTGACTCTAATATTTGAAAAAGCAATTTATGTTATATGTTGTACAGCTAATTAATTAAAAATAATGTTTTTCTTTGTGACTTCATGCGTTAACTTCTTTAAAATAAACAATACGTTACAATGTTACTTCCCTGTTCTACATCTATGATGCACTGTATGTATCCATCCCATTTAAACAATGATATCAATTTCAGAAAAAAAGAGTAGCTTTTCTGCATTAATGAGCACTTATGTTAATGACAAATGACGTCTCAAATTCAGTGAGAAATCTTTTGCTCTTCCTCTTTTAAGTCCTTTGTACTGATGTCCTTTTGATGTCAGTGATATAACATTTTGTACGAGTAGGAACCTGAAAATTCGTGCTTTCGTAAAGTAATGATGCTTTAGTTACAAAAACCTAATTGAATGCGATGCCAATCGAATAGTCCACTAAATATGCAGTGATCAGATAAAACGATAAATAAAATGATAGATAAAATGATAGATAAATAGAAAAAGAATGAATTAGATAAGAGTTCAATGGACATACAGTATATTCACTCTCATTCTGATAAATCTAGTTATAGTTTTCTATTGCATTTTATATTAATACATATTCAAACTTGTGATCATAATCATCTTAATTTGAATAGTTTATGATAGGAAAATGATCAATTTAAACTTTCCTTTGCTATAATTTAAGCCAAGTATAACTCATGAAATGATATTAAAAGTCATTTTAATCTAATACCCAATTTTTCTATTTGCAGAAGTTACTCCACCCCCAACCACACCCACCCCCATACCCACCAAGGAGGACCCCATGGCCCCCCACCTCCTCATCCACCGGGACAACCTCACTGTCCCCCTCCTAGTGGAGTCCAAACCACCACTGGGGGGAATGGGTCAGGGTGAGTACAGGGTCTATCCATTGGTGGGACTCTATCCTGCTCTAACGTATTTCGATATCATATTAATAAATTTACTGCATTAATTTAATCGTTATAATTTAATAACGTCCTCAAACTATCAAATCATATGGAAACATTTCCTCTTTTTACAACATTACCAACATAGTCCCATTATTATTACAACATTGGCAACATAGTCCCATTATTATTACAACATTGCCAACATAGTCCCATTATTATTACAACATTGGCAACATAGTGCCATTATTATTACAACATTGTAAACATAGTCCCATTATTATGACAACATTGCAAACATAGTCCCATTGTTATTACAACATTGCCAACATAGTCCCATTATTATTACAACATTGTAAACATAGTCCCATTATTATGACAACATTGCAAACATAGTCCCATTGTTATTACAACATTGCCAACATAGTCCCATTATTATTACAACATTGTAAACATAGTCCCATTATTATGACAACATTGCAAACATAGTCCCATTGTTATTACAGCATTGCCAACATAGTCCCATTATTATTACAACATTGCCAACATAGTCCCATTATTATTACAACATTGTAAACATAGTCCCATTGTTATTACAACATTGCCAACATAGTCCCATTGTTATTACAACATTGCCAACATAGTCCCATTATTATAACAACATTGCCAGCATAGTCCCATTATTATGACAACATTGCCAACATAGTCCCATTATTATTACACCATTGCCAACATAGTCCCATTGTTATTACAACATTGCCAACATAGTCCCATTATTATTACAACATTGTAAACATAGTCCCATTGTTATTACAACATTGCCAACATAGTCCCATTGTTATTACAACATTGCCAACATAGTCCCATTATTATTACAACATTGCCAGCATAGTCCCATTATTATGACAACATTGCCAACATGGTCCCATTATTATTACAACATTGCCAACATAGTCCCATTGTTATTACAACATTGCCAACATAGTCCCATTATTATTACAACATTGCCAGCATAGTCCCATTATTATTACAACATTGCCAACATAGTCCCATTATTATTACAACATTGCCAGCATAGTCCCATTATTATTACAACATTGCCAACATAGTCCCATTATTATTATACAACATTGCCAATATAGTCCCATTATTATTACAACATTGCTAACATATGGTCCCATTATCATTACAACATTGCCAACATAGTCCCATTAATATTACAACATTGGCAACATGGTCCCATTATTATTACAACATTGCCAACATAGTCCCATTATTATTACAACATTGCCAACATGGTCTCATTATTATTACAACATTGGTAACATGGTCCCATTATTATTACAACATTGCCAACATGGTCCCATTATTATTACAACATTGCCAACATGGTCCCATTATTATGACAACATTGCAAACATGGTCCCATTATTATTACAACATTGCCAACATGGTCCCATTATTATTACAACACTGCCAACATGGTTCCATTATTATTACAACATTGCTAACATGGTCCCATTATTAATACAACATTGCTAACATGGTCCCATTATTATTACAACATTGCCAACATGGTCCCATTATTATTACAACATTGCCAACATGGTCCCATTATTATTACAACATTGCCAACATGGTCCCATTATTATGACAACATTGCAAACATGGTCCCATTATTATTACAACATTGCCAACTTGGTCCCATTATTATTACAACATTGACAACATGGTCCCATTATTATGACAACATTGAAAACATGATCCCATTATTATTACAACATTGCCAACATGATCCCATTATTATGACAACATTGCCAACATGGTTCCATTATTATGACAACATTGCCAACATGGTCCCATTATTATGACAACATTGCCCCCATGGTCCCATTATTATGACAACATCGCAAACATTGTCCCATTATTATTACAACATTGCAAACATGGTCCCATTATTATTACAACATTGCCAACATGGTCCCATTATTATGACAACATTGCAAACATGGTCCCATTATCATGATAACATTGCTAACATGGTTCCATTATTATGACAACATTGCCAACATGGTCCCATTATTATGACAACATTGCAAACATGATCCCATTATTATTACAACATTGCCAACATAGTCCCATTATTATTACAACATTGCCAACATAGTCCCATTAATATTACAACATTGGCAACATGGTCCCATTATTATTACAACATTGCCAACATAGTCCCATTATTATTACAACATTGCCAACATAGTCCCATTAATATTACAACATTGGCAACATGGTCCCATTATTATTACAACATTGCCAACATAGTCCCATTATTATTACAACATTGCCAACATGGTCCCATTATTATTACAACATTGCCAACATGGTCCAATTATTATTACAACATTGGCAACATGGTTCCATTATTATTACAACACTGCCAACATGGTTCCATTATTATTACAACATTGCTAACATGGTCCCATTATTAATACAACATTGCCAACATGGTCCCATTATTATTACAACATTGCCAACATGGTCCCATTATTATTACAACATTGCCAACATGGTCCCATTATTATTACAACATTGCCAACATGGTCCCATTATTATGACAACATTGCAAACATGGTCCCATTATTATTACAACATTGCCAACTTGGTCCCATTATTATTACAACATTGACAACATGGTCCCATTATTATGACAACTTTGAAAACATGGTCCCATTATTATTACAACATTGCCAACATGGTTCCATTATTATTACAACATTGCTAACATATGGTCCCATTATCATTACAACATTGCCAACATAGTCCCATTAATATTACAACATTGGCAAAATGGTCCCATTATTATTACAACATTGCCAACATAGTCCCATTATTATTACAACATTGCCAACATGGTCTCATTATTATTACAACATTGGCAACATGGTCCCATTATTATTACAACATTGCCAACATGGTCCCATTATTATTACAACATTGCCAACATGGTCCCATTATTATGACAACATTGCAAACATGGTCCCATTATTATTACAACATTGCCAACATGGTCCCATTATTATTACAACACTGCCAACATGGTTCCATTATTATTACAACATTGCTAACATGGTCCCATTATTAATACAACATTGCTAACATGGTCCCATTATTATTACAACATTGCCAACATAGTCCCATTATTATTACAACATTGCCAATATGGTCTCATTATTATTACAACATTGGCAACATGGTCCCATTATTATTACAACATTGCCAACATGGTCCCATTATTATTACAACATTGCCAACATGGTCCCATTATTATGACAACATTGCAAACATGGTCCCATTATTATTACAACATTGCCAACATGGTCCCATTATTATTACAACACTGCCAACATGGTTCCATTATTATTACAACATTGCTAACATGGTCCCATTATTAATACAACATTGCTAACATGGTCCCATTATTATTACAACATTGCCAACATGGTCCCATTATTATTACAACATTGCCAACATGGTCCCATTATTATTACAACATTGCCAACATGGTCCCATTATTATGACAACATTGCAAACATGGTCCCATTATTATTACAACATTGCCAACTTGGTCCCATTATTATTACAACATTGACAACATGGTCCCATTATTATGACAACATTGAAAACATGATCCCATTATTATTACAACATTGCCAACATGATCCCATTATTATGACAACATTGCCCCCATGGTCCCATTATTATGACAACATCGCAAACATTGTCCCATTATTATTACAACATTGCAAACATGGTCCCATTATTATTACAACATTGCCAACATGGTCCCATTATTATGACAACATTGCAAACATGGTCCCATTATCATGATAACATTGCTAACATGGTTCCATTATTATGACAACATTGCCAACATGGTCCCATTATTATGACAACATTGCAAACATGATCCCATTATTATGACAACATTGCCAATATAGTCCCATTATTATTGCAGCATTGCTAACATATGGTCCATTATTATTACAACATTGCCAACATAGTCCCATTAATATTACAACATTGGCAACATGGTCCCATTATTATTACAACATTGCCAACATAGTCCCATTATTATTACAACATTGCCAACATGGTCCCATTATTATTACAACATTGCCAACATGGTCCAATTATTATTACAACATTGGCAACATGGTTCCATTATTATTACAACACTGCCAACATATGGTTCCATTATTATTACAACATTGCTAACATGGTCCCATTATTAATACAACATTGCCAACATGGTCCCATTATTATTACAACATTGCCAACATGGTCCCATTATTATTACAACATTGCCAACATGGTCCCATTATTATTACAACATTGCCAACATGGTCCCATTATTATGACAACATTGCAAACATGGTCCCATTATTATTACAACATTGCCAACTTGGTCCCATTATTATTACAACATTGACAACATGGTCCCATTATTATGACAACTTTGAAAACATGGTCCCATTATTATTACAACATTGCCAACATGGTTCCATTATTATGACAACATTGCCAACATGGTCCCAGTATTATGACAACATTGCCCCCATGGTCCCATTATTATGACAACATTGCAAACATTGTCCCATTATTATTACAACATTGCAATTATGGTCCCATTATTATTACAACATTGCCAACATGGTCCCATTATTATGACAACATTGCAAACATGGTCCCATTATTATGACAACATTGCCAACATGGTTCCATTATTATGACAACATTGCCAACATGGTCCCATTATTATGACAACATTGCAAACATGGTCCCATTATTATGACAACATTGCCAACATGGTTCCATTATTATTACAACATTGACAACATGGTCCCATTATTATGACAACATTGCCCCCATGGTCCCATTATTATGACAACATTGCAAACATTGTCCCATTATTATTACAACATTGCAAACATGGTCCCATTATTATTACAACATTGCCAACATGGTCCCATTATTATGACAACATTGCAAACATGGTCCCATTATTATGACAACATTGCCAACATGGTTCCATTATTATGACAACATTGCCAACATGGTCCCATTATTATGACAACATTGCAAACATGGTCCCATTATTATGACAACATTGCCAACATGGT
Organism: Caprella mutica; assembly: GCA_947561585.1. Classification (NCBI taxonomy): domain Eukaryota; kingdom Metazoa; phylum Arthropoda; class Malacostraca; order Amphipoda; family Caprellidae; genus Caprella; species Caprella mutica. Next base: position 94,022 of record CANNZV010003120.1, read on the forward strand.
TCCATTATTATTACAACATTGACAACATGGTCCCATTATTATGACATCATTGCCCCCATGGTCCCATTATTATGACAACATTGCAAACATTGTCCCATTATTATTACAACATTGCAAACATGGTCCCATTATTATTACAACATTGCCAACATGGTCCCATTATTATGACAACATTGCAAACATTGTCCCATTATTATGACAACATTGGCACTAATAGTTCACAATTCATTTTTTTCTTTACAACTAGTTAATTCAGGAATCTTTTCCAGGCTGACATTATACATGAATGCAAATTTTAAATGATATTTGAATCGCTGTGATAGTTTTTATATTTTTGACATAAGTGACTTATGGAATTTGCATCATATGAAAAAGTATGTACGATAATATTACAGTAAAGTAGCAGATGCTTTCAAACTCATTTAAAAGTTCTATTGTAATTACATTCACACATAAATATATTCTGTAAAACACATTTTAATAATAACGGGTATTGAAACTTGCATGACAAAAGTATTTACGTATTTAAATCATTACTTAGTTCGGTATTTTCTATTTTTATTTTCTCATTTAATTATATCACAGTTATATATAATCCTTTCTACATTTATTATCATATCCACCCCCTCTACATTTTTATTTGATCACATCTTCGTTATATAAATGATAACGTAACCTGTTATTAACTATCTAGAAAGTGTTTGGAAGAAATTTATTATCATTTAAGTATATTTTCCTCCGTCTCAACCACATCAACAACTTAAATATTTTTGCGTTTCGAAAGCATAAAATTTTTCTCTTGGAATCCATTGTTTTCTGTGTTTTTCTACCTGAAGGTTGTATTCGTGACAACCAGAGGGAGCTTCAGACTATTTCTGGTACAAATTCTGATATCTGTAACAGAGGAATAAACTGAACTTTTATAGACAAATAGATTGATTTGACTTTTTGTTTATGTCTGTTTTGAGTTTCACTGAGAATCTTTTTAGTCTGAGTGATATTTTGAAGGTGAACGAACATTTATTCTGTAAATAGTCCTAATAAAATCATATAATGAGTGAATATTCCTGCAGAATATTCAATTGATTCTCTGAACAAAATGACCATGTTTAATTGATTTTCAATCTGCATTTGAGATTCATTTATTCATTTCATAATATGAGCAGAACCATTGAGCATTTATATATAAATAGACTATTTTATCAATGAATTAATTAATTTTTTATCTTTTCTATATACGATCAAAAACTCTTCACAAAATGTCTATAATTTTATTATATTTTCTATATTAAAAATGGATGAAGAATCTTGATATTATTTCCCTGATAATATTATTTTTTCTTTATTATTTCCAATGCAGCACCCAATGAGAACCCCCAGGAGTCCAGGAAAAGGCCTGCAACCATCTGGCCCAGGAAAATAGGCAGAGTAAACCTTACAAAGAAGGTGAAAAGTGAGTACAGACCTTAGCAAAACCTATTACTGCCAATTGATATAAAAATCATGTAAATAATTAGTGATCTATGTGAATTTATTCGTAATCAACAATATAGGTTTCCTGCTTTAAACATTGACTATACGACTGAGCCACAGAAGTGACACTGTAACCTTCGGAAGGTGATACTGTAACTTTCAGAAGGTGACACTGTAACCTTAAGAAGGTGATATTGTAACCTTCAGAAGGTGACACTGTAACCTTCAGAAGGTGACACTGTAACCTTAAGAAGGTGATACTGTAACCTTCAGAAGGTGACACTGTAACCTTAAGAAGGTGATACTGTAACCTTCAGAAGGTGATACTGTAACCTTCAGAAGGTGACACTGTAACCTTCAGAAGGTGACACTGTAACCTTAAGAAGGTGATACTGTAACCTTCAGAAGGTGATACTGTATCCTTCAGAAGGTGATACTGTAACCTTCAGCTGGAAGGTGACACTGTATTCATATCTATTTATCCATTATCAAAATGATATTGAAGCTCCCATTAACTGAATTTTTGTATCTACGTAATTTCAAATAAAAAACCATATTTACGATAGAGAAAACGTGTAAAGTGTGGTATGTATTTATACCGCACAGTTGTCAGAGTGTTGCAAGGGAATCGTGTAACTAATTTACTTCTTGTGTAAATTCTAAGAATAGATCATACCGAGTGCCAATAATAACGCAACTCTAAATTGATTCATTCTTTCACTGCGTGCAATCTGCTGTGCTTTGATTATTATTGTTTGTCATATCACAGTTACTTGTGTTGTGAAGCTGTCGAACAATAACACCCAAGAATATTAAGTTGTTTATTATATAAGCTTATAAGCGTGAGTTTATTTATTTACTAGGGTATATACAGGGTGTCCCAAAAAAAACGATACCCAAATTTCAATGACTGTAATTCGAAAACGATTAAACTTACAAAACATGAGTAAATCACATTTTGTTCCTCAACATTTTTTCTATCTCTGTAGAAAATTTCAGATGAATCAATTGAATCGTTTTCTTTAAACAGTATTTTTAGTGACTGATACTAAAAACCTGTGTGCGCACTTTCAGTAAAATATTTATTTCATAGTTCGAATTGTTCAAGTAGCACTTGCAGAAAATTTGCAAATCACTGCTGTAAAAAGTGGTAGATGTTACTAAATTTACTTTGAACAAAACTGTAACTTGAGATTTGAAGTGACATCCTTACAAGAAGCACGAGCGTAAGTAACTCCTCGATACCGATCTTCCTTTGCTGCTGAATTTTGCTCAATGTTATTTGCAAAGAAATGTCCGGTTTGTGGACGATATTGTGATTGGCAATGAGACAGCTTCTCATTTGGATGGCAAAATAATTAATCACAATTCATAACGTTCGTATATATGCACCGAAGAGCCAATATCCTAATTTAAACTTTGTCATAGGAATTTCATGATAGAAATTATATCTGTGCGGATGGGACTAAGTGGCAATGGCCGTGTAGTCGGTCCTTATTAAAAAAAATTGGAGTTGAATACCTTGATCCATTATATTACAGGGTCTTTCAAAGAATTCGAAAAGCACATAGAAACAGAATTAATTGAACCTGGTGGGCTCAGAACGGTGCTCCTGAGCACAGAACTATTGCTGTAAGGGAAAATTAAATGAGCTATTCTGCAATAAGCATTATCGCCTTGAATCATCGTAACGATTGGCTCACCAGATCGTCTGAAACGATTAATAGGAGGAACAATTTGATTTTTTTTCAGTGACATTTTAATAACCGCTTTTTATTGGTATAAAAACGTTTTTTTACTAAACCAGACTAATTAACTGTTGAAAGTTATTAACAACAAGGTTTTAATATCCTAAAATTGGAAGTTAAACAAAAGAGCGCAAACACGATTTTGGTGTCGGTCACTAAAATTACAACTTAAAGGGAACGGTTTAATTGACTCATCTAAAATTTTCTACAGAGATAGAACAAACATTGAGGAACAAAATGTGATTTTCCAATTTTTTGTAAGTTTGAAAGTTTTTGAATTATAGACCTTGAAATTTGGGTATCGTTTTTTTATGGGACACCCTGTATATTATGAAAAAAATTAAAGTACAATATAAATTAGATTATTGTACATACTTTCAAGCAACAAAGTCTCATTCGAAATCATTTAAATAGAATTGTTTTTTTTATGAACTCATTCTTTGACCAACAATCCCCTTAGTTGATTTTGTGAAATAAATTGCAACGAGAGTTCCTGGGTGGTCAATAGATGATTATTATGATTATTGCTCAGTATAGATTCCCTGTATGGATAAAAACTTTCATTAATATCCATAGAAAGGGTATAAATGATTATCATTTAAATATTCCATTCGAAAGATTAGTAATTTTAAAGATTAGAAAATTGCCCTCCACATTAAAACAATAGACACTTGTACAATTCAGATAACTTTTAACCAATATCTTTGAATCAAACTAATCTTTCCTCATCAAATCAGAATTTTGTTCAATTTATCTTCAAACATTGATCTCTATATTCTATTTCAATATGTACTGTAACAATGGAAATGAATCTATTTTATTCGTAAATTGGAAATAATTCAATATAAATAATATTCCTCGTTACCAAGGCAACAGAAACAATATATTTTTGGGTCAATAATATAATCTATATGTGATCAATTCCATTTTCACATTTGATTACATTCACTTAAATTCAGAAGATTCATTTGAAAACGAAATTAATATTAGTAATTTATAGTTATATTTTTATAGTTAGTTTGGTAAATCTAATAAATATTACAAAACTGAATATCACAACATCAATAGTTCTCACTCATACATCACTAATGTTAATCACTTTCAGACTCATTGGACCAACTTTCCAATGGAGAATTATCAAAAGATTCGCATTTTACTAGAATATCCCAGAGATATTCAGATTAAAGCATATGGAATTAGTTTAACATGTTCGCGGTCCAGAGCGGAGATTTTCGTCATTTTCCATGCTTAGTACATTGCAGACGTAAGATAGGATGCCATGTGTCATCTGACAGGCCCTCGCATGCTAATTCTACCACAGTGAAAAAGAAATGAAATAGGACTCGTTATTCCGTTGTGGCCCAATTTGTAAGCTCACGAACTGGACGGAATTTTCCGCTTTGGCCCACAAACAAACATACACATAATAGTTTGGCCCGCGACCGTGTTAAATACAACAATCTGCTTATATTTATAAAATCACTCTATAATATCTTCATAATTTCAGCTGTTAAGGAGATAATTATATTTATGGCTTAAAGATACATCTATTTAGAAATATCATTAAGAAATATTTTTCTTCCTTTCAGATAAGTCCACGCCAGTCTTTGTCGAGAATTGCTGTCGCTGGATGGTTGTTGTAGCGGTGTTTTCAACTAACACGCACTGGAGAATTTATTCTTAAACAAATATATAATAATTGATAATTTGATATGTTTCCAATAGTCATTTGAAAGATACAACGCCAGGTGTTGCGTCTACCTTTTTATGCCAATCACAGAAAGACACTTCATTTGTAAGTTTTTAAGTTTGGTTGGTACAACGATATGCCACGTGTCATCAGATATGAGCCAATCACAAAAAGACCCATTGCAAGATTAACACGAAACAATCTCGAAGTGTGGAGTACAACAAACTAGCGGATACAAAACTACGTTACAGCTAACTTAGCAAATATGTCTCATTAATGAACTTATTAACGAAGGACAAATATGATCAATTAATTTTGCGAAAAGTCAAAAAACACATAAATGAAGTAGGAGACAGGCAAAGTTCCGCCAGGCAGTTTTCCGAATGGCAGTTTTCCGCCTTTTAATTTTCCGGACACCGCTGTGGACCAATCACTCCTTTTCCACTCTCTCTTTGATTGGCTTAGCGTTTAGTGGGTAGTTCTTGCAGCTACCTAACCACAGCTAAATTTAGTTAATGTGGTGGTTTTCTTCACCACATTTCTGTGATTATTGTACACGATACGCTAGGTAAACCAATGTAAATTATTGAACATATTGAAAGAATAATGTTAGATTATAATTATATGCATGTACTATATAATCTTGTACATACAAAGTATAATGAACTTTTGTGTAGTTTTCAACGAATGTAAGAATGTTCACAGTTCAAAATTATGTACATTGAACACTTTTATAATTATATTTTAATATTAATCACAGAGTGCAAAAAGTTTTTGAAATAAATATTGAAAGTGATGATTATTAAAAAAAATACATTGTATCGATAAAAGTTTATTTAATACATCATCATTTTGAATTATTAATTCTATTTTTTTTTATTAAGTTAATAGTTCGCATTAACTAAAAGATACGATCCCCTACTTATTATTTATCATCATTACCATCATAAATTTATTAGTATAAGCAGGTATGGTTTTATCTCAATAAAGAACATCGCACATCTTCATCATTGTCCCATCTTTCTTATTTAAGCTGCAAATAAGATAAAGTAACTACTAAATAAACTTAACAAATTTACCTTCAGTATGATAGAGACAAATGACTTCATATAATTTCATTTCAAATTCTTACTCGCAAAATAATTTATTTATACAATCTTCATTCAGCAAAGTAAAACATTTAATTCTTGCATTTAATAAATTTCTAATTTATAGCTAAGAAGCTTCAAATTTATAGCTAAAGCTTCAAATCTGACAAATCAATCTAGATGGGCTGTCGAAATTCATATTAACAGAATAGCTTCCAGAGTATCTTCCTACTAAATACTTCACATGTTACCAGAGGTTAAGTTATTGTTAAAAATTAAGAAAGAACCACTCATAATTGTATCAATTGTATCTTCAAGAGCTATAGTTGCGTGCAGATTCTTTTTAACGGACACAGGCTTTGTCCACGTTTATACCATTCAATGTTACTTCTCACACATGAATATTTCATTTATATAGTACCTATAATTTCATTCTACTTAAACTTTATATTAAATATTAATGTGGTGAGAGTAACATGCGAATTGAATCAATACTATTCAACATAGAAGATACAGAATCTTTGTGTTAGATTTAAAATAAAACTGTCTAAGTAAAACTTTAAAGTTAATAGCGTTAGTATGCTATCTGATAATTACCTTCTACATAATTTGTTCTGAATTTATTTGGTATAATTTATTGACGGAGAGAAATAGATATGCAAAGTGTGTTATTTTACTTAACGATCCCATTTGTGTTGCAGTTTTAATTACTAATTTTCTTTACTAAATTAATATTATACCTGGTTAAATTTATGCCGTATGAAATAATTGATGACTGCAAATTTTACTCTTCTACTTGTTTGCCCTCACTTCCATAATCTATTCAATTACATACTCAGAAACTAAGACCACTGTTAAATTGCTAACTTTTTAATTCACAACTCGGTAAGTTGTTCAAAAAGAATTTCCGGTTCGCTTCAGCAAACTCATCGAAGTGTAGTTCAATAGTTACTTTTTACCGAGAAAACTTTTGACGTACTAGCTCTCCTTTGTTGTTACTTCGAAAACTAATAGTTATAATAGTTTAACAATATCCTCTCAATAACGTTAAGATGCTATCAATGTTCATAATTTGCTACAAGGAAACACATCGTCCAGAAAAGCTGCTGTTTTTTGCAGCAGTTTAGAACCTGTGAATAGTTTACAATTTGCATTTCCCTAAACTGAAAATTACGAAGACTACTTCCGGTGAATTAAATGAAAATCTCTGGGTGAAGAAAATTCGAATCATACCTCTGATTGAAAAATTTATTTCGTGTTTTTAAAATCAGTTCTTAATTCCCTTTTAAACGCAAAAGTAAATTACGTATCTTAGAATATTCCGAATGGTATCATCATTTAATTTACAATATCAAAACATATAGTGCATTAGAAGTAACTATGGCAACGGTAACACGGATATGGTTGAACAAATCAGAACTATATTTCTTTTTCTATGGTGAAATGATTCCAAAGTCTTTATTATAAGACTTCCCTTTTACTTCCAAACTTGAGGAAAATTCTCGCGGTGTTGATTCTTCACGGTCAGTCGTGGAAGCTTTCCCTTCGTTAGTTGAATTCCTTTGTATAAAAACCGAGGGAATATTCTTTAACCACTGAAATATTGAAATCCATTTTAATCTGAAATAGTTCACAAGAAGTAACTTCTAACTCTCTCTGTGTGGGATCCATCCTATTGTGTGAACAGAAACGTATTAAATTGAGACTTCAATAGGAATTTATTAATACTATAGTTTATATTCTAAGACGTGTTAGCAGCCTCAAAATATTTTATACAATGTATGTGTGTGTTCATGTTGCCCAACTGTTGTAATTTGGATTGAGTTTTTTATATCAATTTTTCTTATTTGGAGTCTTAGAGAATAGAACGTATAATTTTATATTTTATTGAAGATTATTGTTTTAACTGGGTGAGCTCATAGAATTGTGGTATTTAACTCTTCGTTCCCTCTAATATTCGTGGTAAGTAGGTTTTTCTTGTAAATATGCAACAATATCAAATGAATTAATATATAAATTATTTATTTGCTATAAATTTTGACATTAAATATACGATTACATATCAAAATAATGTTTGTACGTTAAATTAAATGAATATATATATTTACTGCTTATTCCAAAGAATTTGTTTTATTTCCCTTCACTATTAGCTAAGTAAATATCTATTTAATAAGATTATACAATAAGCATTCAGATCTTAATGATCTTTTTACATACTTATAACTAAATATAATATCTATATAACTAACGCTCATATATTATATCTATACTTTTCTCGAATAAAACATTTATTTAGATTAAATAAGAGAGCTCCAGTAAAATTAATAGTTTGATTATTTTACATGTATCCATTCTACCACTGCCATGTGCCTTTTCCGTCAGAGGGAATTAAATAAAAACTTCATCACAGGTAGAAGAAACACACTACAGTGTTTACAGAACAGAATTAATTTATATTATTTCAAAATGAATGGTGATATTTGTTGTTACTTAATCTGAAAAAATGGATACATGTAAAAAAAATTCATTTAATTGAACTTATTTTTAACTACTTTTAGGGCAATGTCACACGAGCGTTTCTTAACAGCGTTTTCACAGCGTTTTGACCCTGAAGAGACTAATGTTAAACCCATTTCTTATGTATCCATGTTACGCAACCCTTTTAGAGCGTTGGAATTAAATACAATATTTATTTAATTTAAAGTTGGGTACACACTTTTTGGATTATTCTGAATAACAAGAATATCATAAAACTTCTAGTTTTTCCGCCCAAATTAATGCAGGGCACTAACAGTTAAAGCTACATATATATAGAGATTTCAGCCAATAATTTAAATTTTAAATTTTCTTCATAATATCGCTCCAATCACTATGTGTTAGGTTAATAAAGTTAGGTGTAAATAATAATATACATATAGTAATAATATATAGGAAAGGTCTGTAGTCTGTACCATCACAATTAGGTACACCAACTATTGTGCCCCGCACAATTGTGTCACAAGACAATTGAAACGAGTCTACAGCCATTGCCACTGTAATTACTAGGGCTGTGACAATATGCTTTTTGCATAAAAATGTGATCTTGAGCATATTTAAAATATGGAGTATTTCTATTATGAAAAAAAACATTCTCATTATGAAAAATATATTCTTTTTATTAGAACATATTCTTTTCATGAATAAATATTATTATTATGAAACTATTTTATTTTTCTAATCAGAGATAGGCCATGTAAGCAAATAATTTACTAGATATATAGTGGAATCCTCTACATATATAGTGAACTCATGTGTAGTGAATGAGTAGCCAATAGAAAAGAAGAATCTTGATATTTTAGAAGACTGTTGCTCACCAAGACATGCCCAAATTATTGGAACATACAAGCCGAATTAAAGGTTAATATGAATTTGTCGAAACCTGTTAAGTGTTCAATATTGAAAAGCTTTATAATATTTAATATTAATTATTTAATATCCCAACAACTGATCAATTTGTTCTTAGTTCAATGTAATGAATAACCTCTAAAATTTACCATTTTATTAATTAAATATTACTGTGACTGAACTTTGTCAGACGATGTACACATTGGATTCATATGACATGATTCAAGCGTGGCCGGTAAATTCTCCCACGGAAAATTCCACCAAGAAGATTCCACCATTTTGAAATATATATACAGTATATATATATAATTGAAGGTACTCACATATTTTATAATATATTCAGTGGAATTATTCCTCTAAGTGATGTAAGAGAAATGAGAAAATCTTTCATCGAAATTAATAACAATTAATTGATCCTCTCTCTATATAGGCGTTCGATTTTTTTAGTGTTTCTGAGGTTTGAGCCGATGTTAGTTAGTGTACCGCAATTTACCTGTTTTACATTATGATTATAATTAAGATGAAACACATCATAATTTATGATATTTGTGTTAGCTTCAATGTAAAATTATTACAGTTTCTGAAAGTTTCAAATCTGGTAGTTGTTTATTTTGAATCAAAAATATGGATGATAATTAAACTTTTCATTTAAGTACGGATTAAATTCTATTTTAAATATGTGTACAATAAAACAAATGGAGGATAGATATTATATACATATACATTTAATGTAATAAAATAACTTACTAAATCTGAGTTACAAAATATTCATGTCTTTAATTTAAAGTAGAATCAAAAGAGGTCTTTATTGTGGTTTACTGTGGAACTTTATTGTTGAATTTTCACTATTTTAACTTTATAAATTGTAATATATTAAATTTATTCAAATTTAAATTTATTGAAAAGATACCCTTGACCCAATTGTTTGATCCGTTTATAATTTCGTACAATCGATAAAGCTTATCTGTCTTGCCCATTCTATATATTTTTTAACGCCTCCATACGCGTTACCACTGCTTACGCCTTGCAAGGCGGTAGAAACGCTAGTATAAACTGCAAATTTTGTTCTCCATTAATTTAACAATGGAAGGCGGTAGAAACGCTAATATTGACTGTAAATTTTAATCATATTAACAAAACCTATGCTAATAATTTCTTAACTCTTTAACTAATAGAAATAAATCAGATTACCACCAAAAAAGCATTTTTCTAGAATCAGAATTATGCGGTGGAATTTTCCTGCGGTGGAATATTCCTGGTGGAATTTTCCGCGGAGGAATTTACCTAGAATCGATTCGAGTTAATATAACATATTTAAACTAATCAAAAATTTCCATTACACCGAAACTTGAGATTAGCATCCAATTGTGATTTGATGGGATTGCAAATATGTCACTTATCAGGTTTATCGATCGACTTGCAGCACTTTTATGAATTGAAAATAAAAAGAATATAAAGCATACTTTAAGAGAATATAAAGCATATTTCAGAGTATGAAAGAATAATTTAGAGATTATTGGAATAATTTTCAAGAGAATATACATATAGAATATTTCAAAGATAATATTGTCACAACCCTAGTAATAACAAAGTAACAAATCTTTATTGTGTCTTGCTGTCCCAATTTTCTTGGGGCTGAATTGTCCAGGACAGAATTGCAGTGGGGGCCAATTGTCGGTCCACCCACAACTAACAGTGAGGTGCTTACAATATTTTAATTATTACACTTCAATGGTGATAAATATTGTATGTTTAAAAGGAATTGAGTGCAATTGAGATTATAAATTAGATTGAATTTTAAAGGAGAAAATTCATCACCTGCTATAATAACTGAGTCGAAATTTTGAAATTTCATATCATCGTAACTCATTTGAAACACTCACAGTGAATCGTTTCATTGGAAATATTCGATATTCGAATTATGATACTCTGTGAAAAATAGAACAATATTTAACGTAATCGACAATCACAGATTGTTATCAATTTTCTCACTTGGAAATTCACTACAAATGACATCAATATAAAATCTAATTTCCTAACAGTTTCCCTCTACTGTTTTTTTTTTCGTTGATTGGGAAAAAGTAGGAACGATTTGTCGATTGAAAGGAAAATGACAGCAATTAGGGTTTTGTGTTTCGTGATATTTTTATCTGTCACAAACGGCAGTGTTTGGAAAATAAAAGTGAACCTTTTTTCTAAATGCTGCTTTTAACTATACTATTGTACGACCATTGAATTATATAACATATCAATAGAGAACTGAATTATTTAATAGTTCGAGTATATTGCATAACTCTTATCAAACAATTAAATGTTGAATATGTAATTGTTCTTGAAGTATTTGAAAGAGATCTTATATATAATTGATTAAATAATAAAAAGTTGTCTGATAGATAATTCAAAGATAATTACTTCGTTCATTAACACATCATCAACAGTGTCAACTGGTTTAATTATTCATTTTAGACTATTCAAATAGAATTTTATATACTTCCATTATATTAGTTACTGAATTGATAAACTGATCAAAAAACTAACATATAGAAAGCTAAATGGACTTCAGCTATTACTGTGCAAAGGAATAGAATGTTCAGTTTTCGATAAGAAGTTGCAGAAGAAGTAGGCTAATGTAATACATGGTGCCACACACAGTAGGTACATGGTACCAAACACAGTAGGTACATGGTACCACACACAGTAGGTACATGGTACCAAACACAGTAGGTACATGGTACCAAACACAGTAGGTACATGGTACCAAACACAGTAGGTACATGGTACCAAACACAGTAGGTACATGGTACCAAACACAGTAGGTAGAATTCTTTTCCTTTGTAAATTACTCAAAATTTTAAAATTTGTTTTGGAAAAGACAGCAGTTGTGATGGATAGGCGAGTGTGAATTGTTTCAATTCGGTAAAATATTATCTGTATCATAGCTGTGGCCAAGGTTCATGGACTATAACAGGTTAAACGAATGGGGAAAAAATTGCCATTGAGAAAACAACATTTTCTTTCTGTCTTCCTTGTTGAATATATCTTAAACGGTAGATTAAACTTGCGTGTGAGTCTGGATAGAATTCTTTAGAATTTAATAATCTATCGAATGGTATAAAAAATATTTTAATAAAATGGTTATTATCATTGCAAAACCAACAAAAACTAATCGCTGTTCACTACGACATTTAGCAATGGAAGGAACAATTTCTGTCTTTCTTCTTGAATATCTCTTAAGCGATAGATTAAACTCGGGCGTGAGTCAGAATAGAATTCTTTAGAATTTAATAATCTATCGAATGGTATAAAAAATATTTCAAAGAAATGGTTTTTACCACTGTTAAAAATGCAAAAAGCTAACTGCTATTCACGTCGTTGTCCGTTGATTAATGGGCACTGGTCAACATTTTAATCCGCTTTAATTACTGTAGCTAAAAGCCTAAAATAAAAACAAACATAATATTGCAATAATAAAATAAGAAATAAACACTGTAAAATGTCAATTATTTGTAACATAGGTTTTAATGTAAAGAAAAGGTTTTCATATAAAGAATTTGTAGACTCAGCTCTTAGTAACATTTCGTACTATTTCTATTCGTTTAACCTGTTATAGTCTATGAACCTTGGCTGTGGCATCTTAAACTCTGATATTTAGTTACATAATTTAGTACGAAAATTATAATATTAAATTAGAATTAGTCAGGCATGTAATTAGGATACAAGGTTGTATATATATATAATCATTTCGTCATTTATTATTAGACAAACCTAACAAGCTTTTTCTCTGTTTTTAATTGAAACTAGAAACATCACATTGGCGACAGGATGAAAAAGAAGGGAACAGAGAGGGCAAACTTGGATGGAGAGGTTCAAAAATTTCTTGATAGTGACAAATACAAATGGACAGAAACGTAAGAAGGCCATGCTACTTCACTATGCAGGCGAATCTGTTTTTGAAGTACAGGCATCCCCCGCTTTAGTTACCAAATCACGACTCAGTTTAATTACCAAACGGTAACTAAAGCGAATAAAAGTAACAATAAATTTATAGTTGTTACTCCTTGATTATATATCTCATTTTCTAATGAGTTGTAGAAAGAGAATTTGTTTTAGAGTTAGAGTACATATAAGCATTTTAATAATAATATGCAGTCTTTCAGTGTTTGTGACTGTGATGAAAGTTTAAAGTCGTGCATTTTATAAATGTTTTAAAAGCCATCCATAGCTTAACTCTCACTCAGTATAGGTGAGTAATTAATAGATACTTAGATTTCTATAATTATTGTGTTACATTGAACAAACCGCAATATTATGATGTATGAAATATTTTTTGTAGGGGTACTAAGTTCCAAGTTATTGGTTGGTTCTAAAATTTCGGACACGTCAGAAATGAAAATATTATAACTATTATTTAACTTCTATTCTAATTGGTATCATGGATACCAATTACAATAGAAGTTAAATAATGATTATTATATAAAGATTTTCACGTGTTCGAAAATATGGAACTGTGCGATAACACGGAACTAACCCTAAAATGGGACATGTTTAATTTCTGAACCAATTGCTTCTAATAACCTCATCTGGATTATAATGTTGATGTTTTTGATAGTTACCGTGAAATAATCACAAAAATTTGTCTCCGTTTTCTATGTCTAGGAACGGTTCTTTTATCGAAACATGACTCGAAATAAGTAGCACACTTTTATTAAACCGAGAAGTAATAAAGACAGGTTCTACATTCATGAAAATATTATCTATGTATCTTTGAAAAGTGGAACCTGCATTTTGCAAGCCAAAAGGCATACAAACAAATTCTTATAACCCGAAAGATGTAGTTATTCCAGTCTTTTCAATGTCGTCCGGATGGACAGGAATTTGGTAATAAGCACAGACCAAGTCAATTTTTGAAAATACCTTTTTTCCATATAGGTTAGAGGTAAAACTTCTGAGCATTGGTGGAGGGTACCTATCTGGTTTAGTGTTAGCATTTAATACCCTTTAATCTCCACATGGTTTCCATTTTTTTAACCATGTGATGAGGAGATGCCCATGGTGATTCTGATTGTCGAATGATTCTGCTTGCTAACATCGTCTTGAATTCTCTTACCTGCTTCTAGTTTATCAGGGGCTAAATTTCTACGTCGACAATAAACAGGTAGTTTATCGCCTGTATCGATGCGGTGACAAATTTTAGATCTTGATTTTGAAGAGAGATTTTGAGTAGATGTTGAAGAAGGATACTTCTTTATTAAATCTCTTGCTTTACAGTGTATTTCTGGAATTTCATTAATTTTTATGGTGTTTACACTTTCGCTTGTCTTCTTCACTGTCGCTTTGTAATTTGTATCAGAATCTATTAACATCTGACGTTTGCAGTCTATCAGGAAACCGAAGTTAGAAAGGAAATCGTAACCAAGTAATGGATCTGTTACATCAGCAATTACAAAACAACACGTAAAAACTCTACGTAAAGGTTTGAGTATTATGTCCATCACAGCTTCGCCATATACTGTAATAGGTTCGCCCGATGTTGAAGATATATGAATTCCAGTTGGAGTAAGATAAATGCCATTTGCCACAGAACGTGGTATAATAGAAATAGAAGCTCCTGTGTCTAGAACAAAGTTAATTTTAGCAGTATTTATTGCTAAAACTTTGAGTAGTGTTGAGAAGGTTACTGACATTGCTGCTTGCCTTCTTAGTTTTCCTGAAGCTGGCGAAGAGTTCCTAGATGATGGTCGAGAAGAAGGTCTAATATGACTATTCATCTTGGAGGGGAACTTGCACCAAGGTGTACAGTATTTTGCCATTTCTCCATAATAAATGTGGCTCCTGCACACCTTTCGTCTTTGGTTTGGGTGATAGGGTTTCAATCCTATCGACACACTGGTCAGTTTATGTTCTTGTTTATCGTTAGGGTAGCGTCTTGGCCTAACATCTAGTTGAGACAGTTGATTAACATAGTTAATTTGGGAGTGAATTGGAATCAAACCATCAGCTATACCACCCAACTGGTCGAGAGAAAGAGATTGCTGAGCACCTACAGCATGTGCAATAGTAGATGGTAGGCTTTGAAGAAATTTAGGTCTTACTAAATCATCACTAGTTCCAACTTTCCCTGCGATTTGCTGTAGTTGACGCAAATACACGGAAGGTCTCCCTCTTATCGTTGTAGACGATATCAATTTTTCAAATAATTCAGGTTTGGTTTTCTCAAAGAATGAAATTATGGACTCCTTCATTTCGTCATAGTTATCTTTGTCTAAAACACTAGGAGATACACTTTCTAGAACTTCAGTCGGCAATGATGCGAGGCAATGAAAGAATTTAGTCGTAGTCTGAGTAATTCCTTTCAATCGGAATTGAGCTTCCATTATTCGAAACCACATGGCAGGTGAAGTTTCAGAGAATACCGGTGCTTTAACCGACACTCTTTGAGCAGAATCATTCTCATCGTCGCCTGCCATAATTAGGTAGATTTATTTGACAGCTGTAAAGACTTGGAATTTTACCGGGGTCACCAATTGTACCCAGGGAATAGAAACTATTTTTCTTCCAGAATTTAGACCTGCGAATAACGCAAAATCTTAATAAATTTTATTTGAATATGCAAATATTTACAACATTATAGAAGGATATTACTTTTAGGGACTTTTTTAGGGTTAATTTTATGTTAAGAATTCACTCAGTTTTGGAAGTATTGAATTAATAGAGATTTATCATCCGTTAATAGCAATAGGTATTATTATGTATAAAGTAGGACTGTTACTGTATTATCGAACACATTCAAGTAAATTGTTTTTAAATATTAAAGTTAAATTATTGATAAAGTAACAGCATAATATGAAACTATTAAAATTGTATTGCTATAGAAATCACTAGTTATGAAGAGGAAACACTTGCACTGTCTTATTATTATACATTAGTAAGAATAAATAAATGAAGCAACTGATGTTGCCGAAACAACAATGTCCAAAGATTTTCTCTGGTCGAAAATCGGAATCGACAAAATGAATTTTATTTGGGGATATGAATGAATTTTATTTGTTGATATTAAATAAATTAAATTATTGGGACATTACAGTACCATGTACCTATACTCTGTTTGCTACCATGTACCCACTGTGTTTCCTACCATGTACCTATACTCTGTTTGCTACCATGTGCCTACTGTGTTTGGTACCATGTACCCACTGTGTTTGGTACAATGTACCTACTGTGTTTGGTACCATGTACCTACTGTGTTTGGTACCATGTACCCACTGTGTTTGGTACCATGTATTAATGCTTTTGGTTACTTATTGTCTTTTAGCCATTAATATTTTAGGGTAATAATCAGACTACCCTCTTGGGTTGTTATTCACTATTTTAGGAATTCTTATTTTGTTTTAATAATTCTCTATAGTACTACTGGCAAGGAGTAATGAAACGCAATTCAATACACACTTATATTCACTAAGAAATTGTTAGAGTTACAGAATGTTGACAATTTAGTTTGCACAGAGTGACGGCGTACAGACGACGATTGACTCGTACTAATTACGGGAGTCGTAGATATTTACTGAACTCTCTATAAAGGGAACTTACCCCTTTTATAAGGATACTTTCACCAAGTATCTTGGTGCGGGGAATTTGGAAATCGGAAGAGAAATTGTGTCGAGGTTGTTTTTAACTAAAATCAAATAATACAAAAAATGTATTTACTAATTTCGAGCTCTTGTTAAGGCTCACGTCTCTCCCATAACTGTCCGGCAAATACATTAAACTTAGTCACTTTACGATCGTCTTTGTAGCCTTTCTATATATCAGCTAGTTTTTGTGCCCCTTTAGGAGTTGTTCCATTAGAGAATAAATATGCATGTGTGCTTAAGGCAAAAACAGATATCTAATTTAGTCAAGGTTTCAACAGATGGTTATTCGTTTTACAGATAAATAGTATACTCATGACATACAATAATAATAATTAAGTATATGTGTAATTTAATTACTGTAACTCTTCAAAGTAAACATATAAATGAAATATCAAACTTTTCGTTTTTCTAGATATCAAACTTTTCGTTTTTCTAGACCAATATACCGTTAACACTATCCCCCCCTTAAAAAAGAAAATTACAAAGTAATTTTCAACAGAAAAGCAAGTTTAACTAAGCCTAAACAAGCAAAGAAAAGTAAACTATGATCTATCACAAAGTAATGTTAGTGAAAATATAAAAAAGCGTAAAAGAAATTATAAAATAAAAAATTTCGAAAATGGGTTGATGTAGAGGTTGACGTGTCAGCTGTCATCGGTCATCTGTGGTGAGGGTGGTCCCATCGTGTCAGCGACAGGAGGAACCGGCTCACAGGATTGTGTGGCAACCTTCATGGTGTGTGTAGGTATGTATGTAGACCGCAAGTGCTGCACCGGGCGTAGCCACGACCTTGGGTGGCTGTCGTGTTGTAAACACTGCTCAGCAGTCCATGTGACCTTGGGTGCCAAAGGGTCCAATGGCTGGAAGGTAAGTGTTCATGGACCCCACCATCATGCCATCATAGGTTGGTGCCACTCGACCATCAATGCCATCATCAATGCCAACGGAAGTTAGCGCCCATGTGGTGTTGAATTTTGGAGATAATAATAATACAGAATCAATTACTTATATATGATTAGGTGACAATTGGAAGTACTAATGACCAGCGCGGATCGAAGGTGCGTAAGACCAACAATTGTTGCTTCAACGTACTTCCATTGTTTTATTATCAACAATATATTCAACATAAAATAGAATTTTCATCCTTAAATGTAAACTAGAATTTAGGGTTAGTAACCTTACATTAAATCATACATGATCGCCAATTGGCATTAGATAGCAGGGAATCGACTTACAATATTATTCATTTATAGGCTTTTAAGGGAATTTCTCTAATTTTATCACGCAACTGAGGTGAGGGCAGCGTTGAAGGAAGTGAGGGATAAATATTCATGGCGGTATTTGTTCCTACCGATTTTACCGAAGCTTCCGAATCATCTGAGTTATTAGAGGATCTGGAATCCCTGGAATGGTTTCGTTTCCTGATTCTTTTGATGGAAGAGTTTTTTACTTTCGTTCTCACTTTCCTGCCCTTCCGTCTCAGTCTATCGTTTATCGATGATCGAGCGGAACTAAATCTGCTATGGGAGTTCTCGTTAATCTCTTTTTTTAGATTCTGTAGTTTGTTCTGGATTCTACGAAAACTGCTCCTCAACGGTATTGTCAAAGAATCCCTTGGATTTAAGTTATTCCCTGATTCAATATCATCTGAATGTTTAATGCGGTGATCTCTGAATTTCAAAACATATAATATTATAATGAGAATTAAATTTATCAGTACTAAAATGATTAAACTTCCTTGGGTCACGATTGAGTAAGTGTGAACCTCCTCTAGTGTGAGATCCATTTCATCAAATGGAATAACGAAAGGTTCGTCTGAAGGTAATTCATCTATCAGCTTCTTGATCGTTTTATGTAAGGGAGTTGAATCATTTACTGAAAATATAGGTAAGTTCGTAATGTCAAACGGATTGGGTTTAGTAGTATTAGATACTAACTTAGTAATGTCAATCTCATGGGACAACCGTGCAGGCCATTCTACTCTATCAGTCATGATATCACAATTTAATGGTAAGTAATGTAATCCAACTAAAGAGTCCCTAATGAGGCCTGTGGGGCATTGCAACTCCACTTGAGTAGATTCTGTTACGTACAACAGTCGTTTCTGGTGAGAATCTGATAGCAAGATCCCATTATTGACTCCTAAATCTCTAAAGCTGCATAATTCCATCATGTTTGTGGTATTCATCATAAATGATTCAAACTCACAAGAAGAATGTTTAAAATTCCATATGGGTTCATTTTGTCTTAAGATGTGAGTTTTATCGTCAATAGAATGAATATTGTCTAGGTCTGTGGTGACATAGTGTTCCTTGTCATACAGGAATATCTCCTTTAGGTTAGCTATTACTAGTTTGTCCGAATCTATCTTTATTGGATGGGGCATCAACGTGACGAGTTGATATTCATTCCTATGGAATAAAGGAATTAGTGATACAAAGTAATCGGAACCTAAGTTTTTAATTGTTATGAAAGGAATGATATCTTGGATGGTTCTACGGTTGACCTTTGAAATGGGAAACACTAAATCGGGGTAAATTCTAGTCCCTTCCTCTACTACTGCCTTCACCGTTTCTATATCTAATAAATCTGAACTGATGGTTCCTGAACGTAATAATGTGAGTGAATTTTCTGCTATCCTTATTAGTAATAAAGAGTTCACGGCAGCCTGCTTTAGTTGTTCAAAGTTCCAACTAAGCATTTGTAACTTCTCTGAACCCTCCACTACCTTACTCAAATTATCTAAAATTATTTTTATATCCTTAACCGATTTCTCCACTGATTTTGACAGTATATCAATCCGTTCATTTGTTATAGTAATTTTTTTCTTAATTTTATTTATGTTATTGTTCAAAGTGGATATTTCTTCGGTATGGTCAGATCCTCCAAAGAGTGATCCGAATATGGTACCACTTATACCCCCTACAGCCAATCCCGCCACAACTCCGAGAAAGGCCTCTGGATTGGTAGTATTTTCCAGATGGGTGGAAGGGCGAGCCGCTCCCAGGAAGTGAGCCAGGGAGCTCGTGGTTTGTTCTGGTGCTTCAAGTTTAGTCCATAATAAACTTAGTTGGTTTTTTAGTGTTTTATGATTATAATTAATTTCCTCATGGAGGTTTTCACACATTAGATTTCTCCCTAGATAAGATATTATTTCAAGGTAAGTAGTTTCTAATCTGAATATAATAAAAAGAAAGCCTACGCACAAAGTTTTGTCGACCCTTGGCCGACTCTAAAACTGTGGAGGCAAGGAGAGCCTTAATTGTGGTATGTGTGAAATGTAGATTGGATACTAGTTGATCACAGACACTCGAAATGAACGTCAACCTTATGGGTGATAACAAAAACGCACCTTCCATCCTTGCGGTGCCTTGCCAGGGGTGAATGGATATGGGGGGTGAGTCTGCTTCTAGAGCCAGGCAACCAGCCACCATCAAGAGCGGTAGGATCCACTTCACCGACACTGGAAGGTCAATTATTATTACAATTCATTCTTATAACTTATTATTATTACTTATACAATTCAAAACATTATTACAATAGGTTTACAACTATTATTACAATAGGTTTACCACTATTATTACAATAGGTTTACCACTATTATTACAATAGGTTTACCACTATTATTACAATAGGTTTACCACTATTATCTATGCCTCACTCATCTTCGAGGTCTTAAGTTATAAGGTTTCTTATCCTTAGGTTGGTTGTTAGTAAGGTTAGTCTGGTTAGTATGGACACTCGTAGGAGTTTCCATTGAAATAGTTTGTTTTACAATCAATTTGTCAGGATGAATTACAAAGGTTCGAGAAGAATTAACTTCTTGAATCGTAATCCGGTTTCCCTTCTTGTTTGTCACGACAAACGGTCCTGAGATGGGTAAGTCTAACTTTCTCATCTGGGTATGTTTGTCAAGACGTGCATACACTCGCGAACCAACTTCTATGTCCTTTTCCTTTCGTTTAGAGTTAATTCTACTTGTGTATTTATCCTGTATTTGCGTCAGATGAACCTTACAATGATTTCTAACCTGTGTTATACGTTTCAACCTTACAGCTAGATCACTTTCACTATAGTCCAAACGAGGCTGAGTAAGTACTTCGGTAGGACTATCATAACCATATAACGCAAAGAAAGGAGATTCCCCTAAAGATGCATTGTAGGTATTATTGATTGTCAACTGAATAACTGGAAGTAGCTCATCCCAGTCCTGAGTGGCTAAGCTGTGACTGTAGGTCCGTAAAAGTTTAGTCACTTCCCGGTTTATCCTCTCTGCTAAACCTTGTGACTCTGGGTGGTAAGGTACCACCTCCCGCTTAGAGATGTTGTAGAACTTACAAAACAACTTTACCCGCTCACTTACAAACTCCTGCGCATTGTCACTTAGCAAAACTTCGAAAGACCCATAGTGGGCTATAACCCTTCTTAACGCGTCAATAATGCTGTCTGTTTCTTTATTAGGTAGAGGAATTATGATACTATATCTAGTGTAAAAATCTCTAAATACTAAAATGTATCTATTACCCTTTTCTGTTATTGGTAATGGTCCCAATATATCAGTACTTACAGATGCAAATGGTCGGTTAGGAATTGGATACATTCCAATTGGAATAGGTTTTGGTGAAGCCTTAGCCTGTAAACAGGGTACACATTTATCAATTAGCTCCTGTACGAGTTTACTCTCATGAAGATTGAAAAAGTTCTTCCTAAAGGTGAGCATTGTTCTATCATACCCTCTATGACCTGATGTGGTACTATCATGAATTATTCTAAAAGCCCTTTGCATCAGTGTGTCTGGAATGTATGGTACTAGATACCTGTCAACTAAGCTTCCCCTGGTAATGTTTCTTACTACAAACAAAATTCCACGTAGTAAACGATAGTTTGCTAATTTCACGGTCCTTTCACTTGTTCGTGACATTAATTTCTTTTTAAGTAATTGGCAGTTCGCGTCTGACGTTTGCAATTTCCTGAGTTCCTCTTCTGTCCAATCTACTTTTCTAGGGATATAGGACTGTAATGGTTCTTCAGGTTCTTCCTCCTTAGATTCTTGTTCCGTTACCTCATTGATTTTTTCTCCAAGCTTATCATCTAGTTCCTGTGGAAATTCTTCACAATTGTCTTGTATGTCCACCATTCGGGACAGAAAGTCTGCGAACAAATTCTTCTTTCCAGGTAAGTATTTTAGATTTATCTGGTATTCTTGCACCAGCAGCGCCCACCTTGTGATTGCAGCATCTTTAGTTGTTTTATTCATTATTCCTAGCAAAGGTAAATGGTCCGTGTACACGGTTACCTTATAGTGTAGGATGAGATGCCTGAACTGCTCTAGTGCGAAAATTAAACTCATCATCTCCCTTTTGGTGGCAGAGTAGTTCCTTTGGGTCTCACTCAGGCACTTACTGACATATGACAATGGGTGTAATACCCCGTCTATTTCTTGCATCAAGGCTGAGCCCAGGCCCACTAGGGATGCATCCGTGTGAATGAAGAATTCCTTAGAGAAATCCGGGATCTTTAAGATTGGGCTGTTGCACAGTTTCGTCTTTAGCATATCTACAGCCTCCTTCTTCTTTTCATCCCATTCGAATTTTACGCCTTTTCTGAGAAGTTGATACAATGGATCAGCTATACCTGAAAAGTTGCGGACGAAGATGCGGAAGTAATTGCAGGCTCCTAGAAAAGCCTGCAATTCTTTCTTGCTCGTGGGATATGGTAGTTTCCGGACTGCCTTGATCCGGTCCTCATCCATCCTTAGTCCATGTTCGTCCACCGTATATCCCAAGAACTTCACGGATGAAGTGAAGAACCGACATTTGGTGATCTTTATTTTGAGGTTGGCCTCCTGTAGTTTCTCCAACACTGTCTTGATCTTGTCTAGGTGGGTTTCCTGGGTGGCTGAAAAAATGATTATATCATCCATATATGACAAGGCATGTGTTCCTAAGATGTCATACAGAACTTCGTTTATAACCCTACTAAAATACCCTGGTGCCGAGGAGAGCCCAAATGGTACCCTCCGAAATTCATACTTTGAATTTCTTACCGTGAACGCGGTTTTGTGGCAGTCCTCTGCCTTAATCTCGCATTGATGGTATGCCGAGATTAGATCTAAACTGGAGATGACTTTCGTTTCTTGCAGCGAGTTAAGGAGGTCCGCTATCTTGGGAATAGGAAAAGTTACCGGTTCCGTTATCTTATTTAAACATCTAAAATCTATACAAGGCCTTATTCCACCGCCGGGCTTAGGTACGATGAGGAGGGGTGAATTGAAGTTCGAGGCCGACTTCCTTATCACCCCTTGTTCCAACAATTTTTTAATTTCTACATCTAAGGGTCCTTGCCTGGCGTGCGGTATCCGGTAGGGCGGCTTGTTGATGACTCTGTCTTCTTTCAGAGTAATTTCAAGCGGCTGTCCTCGGTAATTCCCGAGCGGTTCTCCCTTCAACCAACATACCTGCCTATACGTATTAAGGAGTGTCATCACTTTCCCTTTCATTTCTTCATCCCCACAGGTTACATCTTCCCACTGCACTGGTGGCAGTGTTTCTGGTTCTTCGTGTTCCTTCACTGATGAATTATTTGCGGTGATGCTGTGGATATTTTCCATCTTCGCTTTTTCTGCTAGGCACAATATTGTACCTTGACTGAGGGTTACATCCTTATCACTTGCGTTAGTTATACTGACCGTTATTTTTCCGTCAGTTACCCTCGTGATTGCGTTCGAGGTTAATAACCCGAATCGCGGTTCTCCGTGATGAATAATTAAATCTTCGTTTTCCTTGATCTTCTTATTGGCAATTTCCACCTGAATGGTGTTCACCGAATTCTTAGCTACCGTGAGTTCCTCTTTCAGGTGTATACTCACGTTACTCACCTTTCCCTGTCGTCCAGTATCATTTTCCGTTCCTTTTCTTATCCCTGGATCATTTTCTTCTTCGTTTTTATCGAGCGCTTCCTTTCCCTGCTCTTCTTCTAACACGGTTATTCTTGAGTTTACCGGTACCTTATTATATAATTTCTTGGACTGAATGATCATGGTTACAGTTTCTTCCGCCTTTCTTTCACTTACTGATTTGTTGTCTATGAACTGTAACTCTTGTTGAGGAAAGTTTACTATAGCATGCTTAAGGATATTCATGCCTAATAGGACTTGTACACTTCCCTTATTTAATTCTTTGAAGACTAAAAAGTCTCCTTCTATCTTTCCATTTAGCGTTTCTATTGCCATCACCACCTTTCCTATTATAGGAATTAGGTTTCCTTGCGCGTCGTACACCCGTTTGTTTTGAGTTTCTATTTTCCCCTGCTCCCCTAAATTTACTATAATATTTTCAGCTACTAGGGAGACGCTAGCTCCACTATCGACTAGGGCGCTTAGTTCTTCATTCCTATTTATACCGATAAGCTGAACTTTTATCATGGGAATCTTAAATCTATTCTCTATCTCTGTAGTATTGGATAAACTAACTAGTCATTCTGAATCTTCTTCCTTTCGTTCGTAGTAGTAATCCGGTGTATCTTCTTCGGATTGTTCTTCTAGGTGATGTACCTGATCTCCTCTCCTATAGTCGTTATCGGAGTATTTTTGTTTATTCTCAAGTTTGACCCTGCAGTTAATCTTGGTGTGTCCGCGCCTTTTACACCTGCTGCACGGGTTTCGACAATTTCTGTCTTGGTGTCCGTTCCTCTCGCAATTTGTACAATATGGTACATTATCCCGTTGTCGTTTCCTGCAGTTCTTAGTACTATGACCCTTGAGTTTGCAATAGGCGCAATAATCCTTTTCTTTGGGACATTCCTTCGCGAAGTGACCTTGTCGACCGCACGCGTAGCATTTCTTTTCCATCTTCGCTGGTCTCGTTTGCTCGGTTTGGAGTGCGTAAAGGACTTCCGGTTGCATGTTCTTCTTCTTTGCGGCTGTTTCCACTGTCATGGCGTGTGCCTTCTTGACACAATTTATGGCGTGTGCCGTTATTCTCGTTGATCTCTTATCCGGTGTAGACTTAGATGACCTTGTCAATTGCTTGTAGACATCCTCTTGTAGACCGTTCACTATGAACAAATGCAGCAACATATTCTGCAAAACATCTGCTAGACAAATCGGATTCCTGCCTGGTCCTGCATCTCCTGCTCCAATTTCTCCTCTGGCAATCCCATCAACAGCGGCTGGACCTACCGCAATGTCTTGCGTTAGAGGATCCTGTAGGTAGCATCCTGCTCCAATCCGGAGGGCTCTCATATCGTTTCTCCCTAGATATGCGTCTACTAAAGCACGGGTTTGCGCTTCTAGCTTTGGCAGATCATTTTCAGGATTGGAGATGTCGTTACGGAGCAGACCGCGTGCCGCTACACGGAACTCCGACCGCTCAAACTGGGGATATATTTCCAGGAGATCTTGGCAAACTTCTTCATAAGAGATTTGGCGTCCCGCGTAATTTGCCATTTGAATTGCCGCATCGCCCCTTTGAGGATCTATACGACTATTAAGAAGCCTAATCTTGGCCGCATCATCGGTGATGCGGTTTGCGTGGATGTGCGCATCTATGTGACGCAAGAATGACCGCACATCCACTTCCCGACTACCTAATCCCGCTCCATCGCTAGCAGTTAACTTCCCGCAAAAAAGGGGTAAGTTGTCGAGCACCGTGATGGAGCGCTGTTCTGTGGCGGACATGGTGTTTTACTTAATTAGCGCGCCAATATATCTAAACTCTCAAAAAGGGTTAGTTAGGTATTAGGAATGGTTATTTTTTTTTCCCGGAATACTCGCTGAAATTAGTACAAATATAATTGCAATGCAAAAATAAAAATAAACAGAAAAAATATACGTGCTACAATAATTATTAGGTTCCACTAGCAATTATTTTTAAAAATATATATGGTTACACATATAAGAATTCTTGAAGATCGCTTCTTGATTCCAAGGTACTCACTCTTCTCGAGACTCTGTCTTTTGTACCTCACTCACTGACTGTTCTGATACTACTGTACTTGAGTTGGTCGTGACTCCTCTCTCCTTGGGTAGAGCTGGTGACGCCTTCGTTACTTGTTGTAACGGTTGTTCCCTGGAGTGTGCTTGCCTTCGTCGATGGCTGTTTTCTTGATTAGTAGCTCGATGTACTGCGGAGACTTTCTTCTCAAGATTGGTCCCTGGTTAGCTTGTTGATAGTATTACGTTAAATGAACGTACCATGCGCTTCTCTTTTCCAGCGGCTTATTATGTTCACTTCAACGTACTGTGCGCTTTTCTTAACTAGCGACTTATTACTGCTCACAATTGAGAGACTTTTTGCGCTACACGTAGCTAGCGGCTTTCTATTGCTCACAATTTGAGGCTTCAATTGCGCTAAAAACTAGCGGCTTACTATTGCTCACAATTAGAGGCTTCAATTGCGCTAAAAACTAGCGGCTTACTAGTTCAGTAGTTCCCGAACTTTTCCCACTATGTAGGCGGTGTAGGAGTATCAGTGTCTTCCTTTGGGTTCGCCTGTATCGTCAACCACCTACTGTTTAGGCGGTGTAGGAGTGTCAGTATCTTCTTCTGGGTTCGCCTGTATCGCCGACTACCAGTTCCCTTGGCTTCCCAAGCGAGTTGCTTGCGGTACTTGACCTGTACGCGGTGCTTGACCTGCTTAACTGGTTTCTGCGCCTGCCAATGCCGTGTGATACAGCGTATTGCCTGAGGCTATGCTTTGACCTGTAGCGGTGCTTGACCTCGTCGACTGGTTTCTGCGCCTGCCGATGTCGTGTGTGTTACACTGTATAGCCCGAGGCTATGTCGTGGTGTTTACCTTTTTTTTTTATTGGCACTGTTCACTCACTGTTGTATTATAATAATAATACATCAACATCAAACCTTGCTGTAATTAATATAGAGAATTTTATTTCACAAAATAAGAGTCCCGCCGGAGGTTCCAGATATATTAATGCTTTTGGTTACTTATTGTCTTTTAGCCATTAATATTTTAGGGTAATAATCAGACTACCCTCTTGGGTTGTTATTCACTATTTTAGGAATTCTTATTTTGTTTTAATAATTCTCTATAGTACTACTGGCAAGGAGTAATGAAACGCAATTCAATACACACTTATATTCACTAAGAAATTGTTAGAGTTACAGAATGTTGACAATTTAGTTTGCACAGAGTGACGGCGTACAGACGACGATTGACTCGTACTAATTACGGGAGTCGTAGATATTTACTGAACTCTCTATAAAGGGAACTTACCCCTTTTATAAGGATACTTTCACCAAGTATCTTGGTGCGGGGAATTTGGAAATCGGAAGAGAAATTGTGTCGAGGTTGTTTTTAACTAAAATCAAATAATACAAAAAATGTATTTACTAATTTCGAGCTCTTGTTAAGGCTCACGTCTCTCCCATAACTGTCCGGCAAATACATTAAACTTAGTCACTTTACGATCGTCTTTGTAGCCTTTCTATATATCAGCTAGTTTTTGTGCCCCTTTAGGAGTTGTTCCATTAGAGAATAAATATGCATGTGTGCTTAAGGCAAAAACAGATATCTAATTTAGTCAAGGTTTCAACAGATGGTTATTCGTTTTACAGATAAATAGTATACTCATGACATACAATAATAATAATTAAGTATATGTGTAATTTAATTACTGTAACTCTTCAAAGTAAACATATATAAATGAAATATCAAACTTTTCGTTTTTCTAGATATCAAACTTTTCGTTTTTCTAGACCAATATACCGTTAACACCATGTACCCACTGTGTTTGGTACCATGTACCTACTGTGTTTGGTACCATGTACCCACTGTGTTTGGTACCATGTACCTACTGTGTTTGGTACCATGTACCCACTGTGTTTGGTACCATGTACCCACTCTGTATTCATTTGAAAATGTTCCTTATGAATATTATATTATGACTAAATGTCTAGATAGGAAATAGGTACATTTAAGCCTGTTGACACTGTATATAATTAAGCCTATTATAGACACTATAGAATCTAAATTGTCAGAAACCATAATTGATCAATACCCTATATACCGTATACTGTATATATTATAAACTATGTACAGTATATAAAGGATTACTGCATGCATATGCAATATACAGAATGTATCTACTGTATGTAAAAGATATTAATTATCTACAGTTTATTGGTTGAGTTTAACTTCAAATTTCAGTTTCAATATTTAATACAATTTTTTCTACTATTTTATGAAACTTCGAACAATGAAGAGGAAACGAATTCGTCACCTTATTTGAATAACTTTACCACGAAATGTACGACTTTTCTTCATCTGAAGATGCATTCTCAAGGGAATACTATTTGTATCATCTTGCGGAGAAGAATTACTTTATTATTCATGACTTTCATCAGCAGGTAATTTTTCAGCATTTGAAAGATGTTCTTAGAGTTCCTTTTTAAATTGTTTTCGATCATTAAATGGGTTTATGCTTCGATGAAGAATTGTTCTGGAAACTGTTATTCGATCTAACCTTTCAAACTGAATCAATATAAATAATAGTGTTATTAATTAATAATAAGATATTAATAATGGGATATTAATTGGTAAAGTAAGCCAAAATAGGAAAATAATAATTGAATTTACCAATCACTCTTTTAGCCACATCAACCTCTCTTTTAACCACATCAACCTCTCTTTTAACCACATCAACCTCTCTTTTAACCAAATCAACCTCTCTTTTAACCACATCAACCTCTCTTTTAACCACATCAACCTCTCTTTTAACCACATCAACCACTCTTTTAACCACATCAACATCTCTTTTAACCACATCAACCTCTCTTTTAACCACATCAACCTCTCTTTTAACCACATCAACCTCTCTTTTAACCACATCAACCTCTCTTTTAACCACATCAACCACTCTTTTAACCACATCAACCTCTCTTTTAACCACATCAACCTCTCTTTTAACCAAATCAACCTCTCTTTTAACCACATCAACCTCTCTTTTAACCACATCAACCCCTCTTTTAACCACATCAACCTCTCTTTTAACCACATCAACCTCTCTTTTAACCAAATCAACCTCTCTTTTAACCACATCAACCTCTCTTTTAACCACATCAACCTCTCTTTTAACCACATCAACCTCTCTTTTAACCAAATCAACCTCTCTTTTAACCACATCAACTCTGTCGAAATTAGTATTCCTCAGAGTGTAGCGGCACGGCAGATCCTGAAGCCAAAGAAACATGTCTCTTGCAAGACACCTTGCAAACCTAATTAAATCCTGAATGTCAGTCGCGATCGTGTGACACTCGCCTAATATTCCCCTAAGTGTTGCTGCAGCTTGTTCTACAACTTATTGGCTGTCATTGAGATGCTCTAATTAAAGCCTGATCCCACTGTGCAGATCTAAATTGAATGCGTTAGATTGATGCTAACGGTCGTCTGCTTGCTTACAACAACATCAATTGCCAGCCCCTATTCCTTCGATATTAAAATGTTAGGGAGAAACTAATTAGTAATGGTATGACAGGTATGGATGTGTTAACGTAGAGAAATTACAGGTCTGACTTATTTTTAACTTTAGTTAGATATAGTTAATAATTATCACTATTTGATTTACTGTTCACGTTACTTATCAATAATTTCATTTTTTTCCTACCAAAAATAATCCTAAATTAACGTTTGTCTAAGAAAAAAACAAATCAATGATCTTACCTATGAAGAGGTTTAGCTTACAACATGGTTCTATCTTTGCAGGTGGAGGTTTTATCTTTCGCTAATAAACACATAGGCTTAACACAAACACTGAGGAGACGTTAGCTGGGGAAGTGGGCTTCTGCTGAATAGAGTGCGACAGGAAGCTCCTCAAACTCACAGTAGGTACTAGGATCGTGGCTCTGACTTCAGACTTCTACTGCTCATTGGATGGATGCTCTGGAACATTATACGCTGTGCTTAAGTTTCTGGTTCCTCATCTTACCTTCTTCTAGGCTCTGACTCTGCCGTAAAGAATGCAATATCTGCTGTTTGGACACTAGTGGAGGCAAGTGAAAATGCACAACTGGTCACTTGTCCCAAGTCCTATATCCACCACTAGGCTCGATGAATACCTCCATCGGCTGAGTCGTGCGATGATTGCCGAACAAAAATGACCAATTCAAAATATAACTCCTCCCATATTTCCTACTTACGTAATAATTTATCTATGATAATGAAACAATGAAACAATTTATTCAAGAATACAAAGTAACAGTAAGTAATAAATCATTACCTACACTCACAAAAAGTAAAAAAAAATCATACAAAATACTGTATTCAAGGCCCCATTCAAGGGTGACAGGACAATAACCCCCCGTGCAAAAAAAACCCCACGGTCAAAAAAACCCCGTGCAATAAACCCCCCGGACAAGAAACCCCCAAGCAAAAAACTCCCGGTGCAAAAAAACCCCGGTCGATATAAATAGCATAATTCATTTTAATTAATTGTCATTAATTTTTTATTAATAAAACTACTATATGCTATAAATATAAAGAGATATTGTGCACCTAAGGTTAGGTTAGCGGTCCGATTGGGGGGGTTTGGGGGGGCTTCCTTCCCCCCTTCCCCGCCAGGTTTGATATATATAGTGACAAAATACGTATACTGTACTTATTTTTACTATAAAATAGGTAATTGGGTATACCTTATTTTGCAAAAAATTTGTCATATTTTCGAAGAAAATGTAATAATTATTGGTTCGCATTGAATAATGTTTAATATATTAATAAAAATGAATTATGCTATTTATATAGACCGGGGGTTTTTTGCTTTGCACCGGGGGTTTTTTTGTCCGGGGGGTTTATTGCACGGTTTTTTTTTGTCCGGGGGGTATTTTGCACGGGGGTTTTTTGACCGCGGGTTTTTTTTTGCACGGTGGTTATTGTCCTGGAATCCCATTCAAGCACAAGTTGGCTTTTAGGGCAACCTATAAAAAGTTAAAAACAAAGGTAATTCATAGTATTACCTTACATTGCAAATAAGGATATTAAATAAGTACAGTGCAGGTAAATAACTATACAATGATCACAGTTCAGAAAACAATATAAAATTACAGAAGATAAATTCAAAAGCTAAAATTACAATCACAAGGAAAAATTCATTAAATGTGAGTACAACGTCATAGATACAAAAGATAATTTACACATCAGAAAAAAGGAAGACATCACTCACTTCAAACACAAATCAAATAACCATCCACCAAATGTTGAATAAGGTGATGTTTAAAGCGTGATAGTGAGTTAGTAGAAGAAACGACACATTTTAAAATTTCAACCTGTAGAACTCTTTATCTCACCCTATGGATCTAGAAACGAAACAACGGGAAATCGAAAAAATGGTTACCCTACATCATGTATCAAGTATTTTTGGGTAATTTTTGTAACGGGAGAATTTACCATGGGAGATTTCACAGTCGGAATTTTCGCCGTTGGAATAATCGCCGTTAGGAATAACTTATATGTAAATTTGTATAAATAATATTTAAATAATAATAACATACAAGCAAGCCTCACTTTAAGTACAACTCACTTTAGTAAAAGTAGTCCTTATTTCGAGTCATGATTCGAAATAAGAACCGTTCGTAGGCATAGAAAACGGAGACAATTTTCTGTGATTATTTCACGGTAACTAAAAAGACATCAAAATTATAATCCAGATGAGGTTATTAGAAGCAATTGGCTCAGAAATTCAACATGTCCCATTTTAGGATAAGTTCCGTGTTATCGCACGGTTCCACATTTTCGAACACGTAAAAATCTATATATATAATAATCATTATTTAACTTTTATTTCAATTGGTACCATTACATCATACCAATTAGAATAGAAGTTAAATAAAAATTATAATATTTTCTTTTCTAACGTGTCCGAAATTGTAGAACCAACTAATAACTTGGAACTTAGTACCCTACTACCAAAAACATTTCATAGAGCATAAAATTGCTGTTTGTTAAATGTATCACAATAATTATAGAAGTCTAAGTATCTATTAATTACTCACCTATACTGAGTGAGAGTTAAGCTATGGATGGATTTTAAAACATTTAATGAATGCACGACTTTAAACTTTTTCATCACAGTCACAAACAATGAAAGACTGCATATTATTAATAATATGCTTATATACCTACTACTCTAATAATAATTTTTCTTTCTATAACTCATAGAAAATGAGGTCTAAATCAAGGAGTGACAATTATAAATTTCTTGTTACTTTTATTCGCTTTAGTTACTGTTTGGTAACTAAACTGAGTCGTGATTTGGTAACTAAAGCGGGGGATGCCTGTATAACAAAAAAATATATATTCCTATACTTTATATAACATTATAAACAGTGTTCAGAAAAAAACTCATGAGTTATGAAGCAGTCGAGTAATGAAGGACCTGAGTTATGAAATGCACCTGAGTTATGAAGTATTTAAATTATAGAAAACGATACAATACCTCAGAAATTTCGTTCTATATAGTTATCCAATCATAGAGAACTATAACTGTCCCTGAGTTATGAAGTGGCTCTGAGTTATGAAGTAACCAATACTTCATAACTCAGGGGTTTCATTGTACTTTAGATAGTCCCCGCTTTATAAACCCCGATATTATAACAGGACGACTTAAAGTGAGGTTGACCCGAGCCTAATTACATCAGTTGTACCGGAAAATTAAGTTTTCTTTCACTGCTTTTTTTCGCAGTAACTAACCACTCAATTACTATATGCATACATAACTCATCTAGTTGAGTTTATTGAAACCAATTGGGTATAAATATGTATACATAACAGAAATAATTGGAAAATAAACTATCTATATTACATAATTAACAAAAGAAAAGTACTGTTATTAACAAAAGATCAATTCACTTGTTTGCGAGAACACTGTCATAACTTCAAAAAAGCTGTTTTTCAGGAGAAGCATATTAGTACATGTAAAAGGACATTTAGCCTCTCTAGCGGTACATTTTGAAGTTACAATGATGATTTTTTTACCAAAATTTTCAGCATTTTATGATTTATATGTCTATATGGATAACTCTAAAATACATGTTTTTGTGTTTATGACGTTGTTGCTGCAAACAAGCGAATTGTATTTTATTTCATTAACAAAATATTAACTATTTAAGTATTCAAAATTAAACTAAATTATTGTACTCTAATACCGGTGCGTAGAAGCACCGGAACAGACCAAAACGGACCAAAACGGAGTCAAATATGTATGTTAGAGTACTGTTTGCATCATTTTAAATACTCAGGGAGGTTATATATTGCCAAAGAACACTTGCATTAACATTTAAAGAGGTTAATCAAGAAAAACGTACTTATTACTACAAGCGTTATTTCAGATAATCGTATACAAGATTCTTGCGTTTTAGAAAGAACATACTTATAGTCTTTCCCATTGTATGATACGTGTACTGGTTGCGACTGTCTATTCTTATCTGTTAATTCTTATCTGTCTATTCCTCTCCGTAGTTTGCTTCTTACCAAACCAAACCATTTATTTTCGAGTTATCATTATAGAAGTATAAATTTTAGAATATAGATTATTTTGGCTAATGTTTCATAATTATTGTAGCTCAAAAATGTACCGCTAGAGAGGCTAAATGTCCTAACGATATACCATTAAAATGTAGGTAGAATGTCTCTCCTGAAAATAGTTTCTTTCTATAGTTATGACGGTGTCCCTATTACTAGGTAAATTGACATTCCCTATTACTAGGTAAATTGACATTCCTATTACTAGGTAAATTGACCTTCCCTATTACTAGGTAAATTGACCTTCCCTATTAGTAGGTAAATTGACATTCCCTATTACTAGATAAATGGGCATTTCCTTTTACTAGATTAATTTTTCGCTTGGGTAAGTTCAGAGTTATTGGACAGTTCCATATTTTCGGACACGTAAAAAAATACATATAATGATAATTAAAACAAGGAATCAAAGAATAATTATTAGATGTTTTTTCTTACGTATACAAAAATGTGGAACCGCTCATCTGATAATTCAAAACTACCCTATACACTATACAGTATGGGCCACAAAAATGTTTCCGCTTTTTCAAATACTTGTAAATCGTTAGACAATGGACGAAAAAACTGCATCTTGGTCTCTTTTTTCCCGCCTCTTATTGTACTATTAACAGGTTGAATCAATTTTGAACTGATGGACATAGTTTAAGAACAGGTAAGCAAAAAGTAAGGGTGATTATTTTTTGCCATTGCGCGAAGGTTATTCTTAGAGCTAACTCTGTGATTTTACTTACTAAAAGGCAGTGAATAAAAGGAAAAAATTACAATGGTAGACATTATAATACAGGGTGCTTAAACTTCTTCCTTAGAAACTATATGGAAATAGAACAACTTCAGTTAAATTTTGATCTCATTGCAGTTTTCACTATGAATATTCGTTCTTCGCTTGTTCATTGCATGGTTAAGACCCGCTTTACACTTGCATTTTTAACAGAGCGGAAAAAATCTCTTCTTAAAATGTGTTCACACATGCGTTTTTTTATCGCTGAAGCAAAAATTCTTCTTCCAAACAGCGATAAAAAAAACGCAAGTGTAAACAAATTTTAAGAAGAGCTTTTTTCGCGCTTTTTTCATTTCCAAATAGTTTCCAAGGAAAAAATGTAAGCACCCTGTATTATAATGTCTACCATTGTAATTTTTTTCTTTTATTCACTGCCTTTTAGTAAGTAAAATCACAGAGTTAGCTCTAAGAATAACCCTCGCGCAATGGCAAAAATAATCACCCTCACTCTTTGCTTACCTGTTCTTAAACTATCTCCGTCGGTTCAAAATTGATTCAACTTGTTAATAGTACAATAAGAGGCAGAGAAAAAGAGACCAAGATGCAGTTTTTTCGTCCATTGGCTAACAATTTACAAGTATTTGAAAAAGCGGAAACATTTTTGTGGCCCATACTGTTTCCGCTTATCTGCCCATAGACAGATAATAAATGGATATGAATAGACAGATAATAATTAACGGATATGAATAAACAGATAATAATTAACGGATACGAATAAACAGGTAATAATTAACGGATGAGAATAGACAGGAAAGAATAGACAGATAAGAATAGACAGTCACAACCATTACACGTATCATGCAATGGGAAAGACTATCAGTATGTTGTTTCTAAAACCCCGGAATCTTGTATACGATTATTTGAAATAACGCTTGTAGTAATAAGTACGTTTTTCTTGATTAACCTCTTCATATATTAATGCAAGTATTCTTTGGCAATATATAACCTCCCTGAGTATTTAAAATGATGCAAACAGTACTCTATATAACATACATATTTGGCTCCGTTTCGGTCCTTTCCGGTCCGTTTTGGTCCGTTCCGGTCCATTTCGGTCCGTTCAGGTGTTTCTACGCACTCCTCTAATACTTCAAATAATTACGTTCTTTAAAATGAACGAAGACTCTAATACTTATTTGGACTTAATCTCTTGTTTATTAGCATTTTCAAAATGTTCAATGCATTGGAAAAGGGGACTGGAGGGATTAAAACATTAAACGTTAAAGTATGAATTAATTAATCATTTTTGTAAATGAAAGTTGTTCTAAATTGTGTCTCGATAACAAAATTATTTTGTATAAACTATTCTATTTACTTTGAATGTACAAAATATGGTAGGTAGTGTACCATGCAAACTTTCTTTCATTTTGTTAATAAAAAACGAAAAGATTGGAGTAACAATGCTAAACTTAAAGCGGGGTCTCCCTCCCTTTAATTTCAATTTCCAAGTTAATGCGACGTACGATTTTTGACGTAAAGCGGGCTTTTCCTGTACCTTGAAAAAATAAATAATCCGTAAAAAGTAATACCGAATAAATCAAAACTATCAATAATTATAGGTAGGTATGGAACCATCAATAAGTCAGAATAGTACAATAATAAGAAGAGCCATATATAGCTTCAACCTTATCTTAAATTC
The DNA here is from genome assembly GCA_947561585.1 of Caprella mutica. Taxonomy (NCBI): domain Eukaryota; kingdom Metazoa; phylum Arthropoda; class Malacostraca; order Amphipoda; family Caprellidae; genus Caprella; species Caprella mutica. The sequence continues at coordinate 129,976 of CANNZV010003120.1, forward strand.
ACAATATTAAACTTACAGGAACACAAACACTTCTAAAGGGAAGTGATCCGAACCGACTAGGATGAGCCAAAACACAGCTGACTATCACTAGTGACCTTATTCTTTGCTTTTAACAAGGAAGTTTTAATTGTTTCAACTAATCAAAACACTTGAAATGTTAGTCAGCGACCTCTCGAGACACAAAATTATATGAGTAATGATTAGAATATAGGCATCACCCGCTTTAATAATCAAATCACAACTCAGTTTAGTTACCAAACGGTAACTAGATCGAAGAAAAGTAACAAGACATTTACAAATGTCACTCTTTGATTATGTATCTCATTTCCTATGAGTAATGAAAGAAAATTTGTTTTAGAGTTAGAGTACTATATAAGCCTATTATTAAACAGTTTTTCAGTGTTTGTGACTGTGATGAAAGTATAAAGTAGTGAATTTATTAAAGGTTTTAAAATCCAACCTTAGCTTTACTCTTACTCAGTATAGGTGAGTAATTAATAGATACTTGGATTTCTATAATTATTGTGTTACATTTAACAAACAGCAATTTTATGCTCTATGAAATATTTTTGGAAGAAGGGTATAAGGTAGGTACTAGTTTTCAAGTTATTGGTACGTTCTACATTTTCGGACAAGTAAGAAAAGAAAATATTATAATTATTATTTAATTTCTATTCAATTGGTATCAAGAATACCAATTGAAATAAAAGTTAAATAATGATTATTATATATAGAGATTTTTACTTGTTCGAAAATATGGAAACGTGCGATAACACGGAACTTACCCTAAAATGGGATATGTTGAATTTCTGAACCAATTGCTTCTAATAACCTCATCTGGATTATATTAT